>JAXGGA010006697.1:0-67955 GCA_038373865.1 Uloborus plumipes
AAATGTGCATACAGTGAACTCTCACTTATGAGCCAGGCCAAGGGGCCAACAGAAAAAGGCGCATAAGTGAAAGAGACGTATAAGAGAACAAGCCTATTTAAAGTACTAAAACGCAACATAGGTTCTACTGAGAGAATGAATGAAAATGTTTCTATAGAAAAGGGACATATTACTACGGTTTGGCAATTGCTGTAACGTAACTACAATGATAAAGAGAAAACGAGAATTGTAGAATGCCTAATTGCGAACTGTTCCCTTTAAAATGATACGTAATAGATAATTGTCTCTCTCCGAACTCTAGTTCATGTAAAAAAAATGCCTTCTGTGAGCAATAAAGGTGAAATATTAAAGAGTAAAATGAAGAAAAATGGTTATTTTTTGAAGAAAATAAATTGAGTTTTTTACATTTTACGGAAAATTCGGCGCATAAGTGAAATATTTTTTTTAGAGCGATGCATAAACGAATGATTATTTTTTTGCTGTGAAACTTGCTGGGACCATTCAAAATCGTCGTATAAGTAAAGAAGGCGCATAAATAAGGCGGTGTATTAAGTGAGAGTTCACTGTATTTTGATAAAATGCGCTTTGAAGAAATATATATGGGCCATTCCACCGTCTTCAGGCTCAATAATTTTACTTAAGTTTTGTTATAGATATTAATATTTTAACTAAATAGAAGTAAACACATTTTTTAATCTTTACATTAGATGCAAAAATACTCCTGCCACAGTTGTAATTTTTTTAATATAAAATTTAATTTATTTGTATGCGTCACGTGTGGGACATCCAAAGTCAACTTTGTGTAATGTGCTGTGTGAATTATATATATAGTTAAAATTTTTGCTCTATTAAGAAATTGTGAATTTGAAAGATAAGGTTCCAATGTAAATGAAATCTATCTTATTTGGTGAGAAATAATAATTTAAATCATTTAAAAAAAATATGCATAGGGCTATTCCACGAAAAAGTAGCTGAAAAGTGATTGTTCATATATTTCATTAAAAATTATTAGGTACTGACCTTTTTTTTTAAAACGAAATCACACATACGTGTGGGATTTCTTAAGCAACAACATTTTGTTTATTACCCTTTAAAATTACTATTTTTAACGAAACATATGAAGCGTCACTTGTGGGACAAAACTACCGCTTTCTGTGGAATAGCCAATATTCAAATTTCAAAAAACTTATTGCGTATTTTTAAAAAGAAAAAAAGGGAAACTACAAGGCGCTTTGCTACGAGGAAAATGAACGGAATTTTTATCATAAACTTAGGAACTATTTTTGTCGTTACTCGTCGAAGCAAATGGAGTCACGTATATTGTGAGGGTCATGCATGTGCAAAATAGTAGTGATAATCTTTTCTCAGTTACAGAACAAGCGCGCTTTATTTGGTGCATTGTACTTCGAAAAAGTAGTTGCAGAATGCTTGACACAGACTGTAGCGATTATGGCCTGGACCAGTCTTTAATTTCTTGTACCGCTCTCTTCCAGAGGACAGTACCTTTTCTGAAATGCATTTTAAACATTAATGTAATGAATAATTATTTTAATGAATGTTTGGTGATCAATAGTTTTGGAAACATTTCCTCAGAATCTAGCATTTAATATTGCAGATTTGATATTGATGTGACTGTCGCAATAAGTTAAAGTCCTGTAATGTCCCTTTTATCACTTGACAATTAAAAAAATATCGAATAGTACGAGTATTTAGTAAGAAAGGAACTAAATAGTTATGTCGTGAGCCACTATGTCATAGGTGGAACTACATAATGGGAGGGGAGGGGGAGGGGGGTCAACGTTGCATCCAAGGAGCAAATTTTAAGAACTAAAAAATCTTACATTTTTCCGGCAAACGGTTGTTGTGATCCACAAATCAAAACACTAAATTCAAAATCTCTAACTAATCAAGCTCCTAATTTATAATAATAACAAAACGCACTTTTTAATAATAACAAAATGCGCATTTTTATTGGATAAGTTTCCGACTGGTTTGTTTGTGAAATGCAGTTGACGACTAGTGTAAAATTTACTTTAATGTTGTGGTAAAGCTTCATAAGCTCCCGAAACTACAAGGCATTTTTCAATCCGTTCTTGACTTTGCCTTAACCAGTATTTATTCTTTGTTATACTTGTAAGTTCTTCATAGTGGAAATTTCTTTGTTCTTTCATGGTTTTATACTGGAAGATTTCTGAAGTGCGTAAAGGTAATAAGGCTAATAAAGATAGACCCACGTTTTTTGTTTGCAATTATTTGTATCATTATGTGGCATTATAAGTGTCTGAATACGAATTTAATTTCATCATATCAGGTTTCTTTTGACAATATGAAAATCTCTGCTGGAAAATTAAATTAAGAAGTAACTCGCTAATGAGCTCCAGCAATGGTTTCAACACAGTTCTGTACCTCAGAACCAGACTGACGTAAGTCCATTTTCGTAACTTTTCAAGAGAAGGCGAAAATGATTGTTGGATCCATGCAAAGGATGGGACTCATGCTCTTTTAACACTGCTAAATAATTGCGAAGGAATTTCTTTTACAGAATAACGTTCTCATGGGTCGATGTGGAATAAGATTCTACATACAGTGCACACCGTAAAAAATAGATCTTGTTTTTACAGTATAATACAGCTAATTTTATAGTAACAAACTGTAAAAAATGCTTATTTTACAGTAATAAACTGTAAATTTGCTAATTTTACAGTTTATTACTGTGTATTTTACAGTTTCAACTGGAACATCTACTGCCAGTATTCTACTGTTGTTTTTACAGTAAAATGCAGCTAATTTTGTGGTAATAAACTGTAAAATTGCTGCTTTGCGATAATAAACTGTAAAATTAATAGTTTTACAGTTTATTACTGTGCATTTTACAGTTTTAACCCTTTATACCCCGACGGGACTCAGAAGTCCCGCTTATATTAATTTAGTATTATGAGTCCTAAATGGCTGGAATCATGCTGAAGCTTTTGAATACCACTCCTTGTACTGCGCTGAGAGTCCACCTGCGATCGGAAACAGTTTTCTTGGGGGCCCTAAGGCTTTAGACCCCCCAAAATTTCGATTTTTTTATGCTCATTAAAAATGTTTTTTGATGTATTTTCAACTCAAAAAAACCAAAGAAAGATATGAAAATTCATTGTTAAATTAATTTGGGACATATAGGGTTAAACTGGAACCTCTGCTGCCAGTATTATGCTGTAAAAACAACAGTTTATTTTTTGAGTGTATAGGGTAAGTGCTCCAGGAGTCGGCCATTTAAGAGATCTTTTGTTGATCTTGGCTAACCTAGAACTTTCAGCTATCAATACAGCAACAAAAGCAAGGTCAAACTTTAGAATGAACCTTTCTGATAGTGAATCACCTACTTATTTCAGAAATTTAAAAAAAAAAAGAAAAATGTTAAAATCCAAGCTGTTGTCAACACTAGTAAATGCTCCAGTAGTCGGCCACAGAATCATCTTAGCAGAAAAATAAGCATAATCGCTATCTTGGAGGACGGGCACACCATTCAAAATGAAATGACTCATTACTAATTCAAAAAATCTGGTATGGACCCCACACTACTTCCTTTTACGTGTAAATTTCTTAATAGTTGCCTTAAGTGTTAAAAAAAGTGCTTGGAGTAAGCAAGGTAACAATTTAAATATTTACTCACCTAATCTGCCACGAAACAGTGCAAAAAATATTTTACAATGGTTAATTTTCTAAATATTGCTCATTTTAATATCGTTCAGGAAATTTTTCGCAAAATATCGCCAATAGCGCCAAGTTGAACCTAAATTCAAAAAATAATTTTTTCGCCAAATTTGTCGCCAACTTGGCGATATATCGCCAAGTTGGCGTCAAGGACATGGCGACCAAAAGCTTGGTGAAATATCGGCAAGTGGTCGCGCCAATTCATATCGCTTGAGTCTGTATTGAAATTAACACTGATTTACCCCTAAAAAGGGGTAAAACACCCCCTTGGGAACATTCAAACCACAAGGGGAGGTGCACAACTAGACCATCCTCAGAGCCTACATACCAAGCTAGAAGCTTCTACGGCATATAGTTTTTGAGTTATGCGACCCACATACGCACATACAGACGTCACGAGAAAACTCGTCGTAACTAACTCGGGGGTGGTTGAAAGCATTTTTCGGCTGCTTATATGTTGGTAGGTACATATGCACGTGCTGAAAGGTCGAAAAAACTACTGAACATTCATTCGGGGGTGAGCAAAATCAAAATTTAGACTCAAATTTGAGTGATTTTTTTTTTTTTCGCGATCACAATACTTCCTTTACTTCGTAAAAGGAAGTAAAAAGGTCCCCAAAACTTAACTGCCACTGGTTGATGATTGAGGATAGGTACATGAATGTGTGAATGCGTCATACCTGATTTTGAATTAAAAATGTACTATTTATGAGGAGTTTTATGTCATTGTGGCCGACTACTGGAGCACTTACCCTATAATGCAGTAATAAAGTGAAAACCGCCATTTTTGGACTTACGTCGCTCTGGTTCAGAAGCACGGAGTTTGTTACGAACATGATTCCACACTCTTCCTCTGCTCCGTGTGTCTTCAAGAGCCCCCCCTCCATCCGACCTCCCCCTCCCGCGTCTCCAGAATTCCCTAATTAAAGTAGTGAAGCGTGAAAATTCATGGAACCTTAATGGTCTCGCCAGTGTCTTAATGGGCCAAGCCATGGTAGTGATTAGCGAAGGGAAGATGCGCCGGCTTTTCAACAAAATGCTAATGGCGTCCTTCCGCGGGACAAAAGAAAAGCTAATGTTTGATGGGAATTTAATGCGGATTCGTGACGATGCGGATCCAGGATCTTTTTGTTCTTCTTTGTCTGGAGGTTTTCAAAAGAGGTGTCCGGTTTGTTTGTTTGTTAATTTCTTTTTTTTTTTTTAACTTCGTGCTCTGTTTGGTTCAGACGTTTTCGATTGTTTTGGATTAATTTGGGTAAAAAATGAAATTTTGAAAGGCCGAGTGAGCTGTTTTGTTTCGTCGGAAGTATTTTTGGAGTGTTTTAATTTGTGAATGTGGGGCTGATGAATTTGTGAAGATGCTAAATGACTTGTAAGTGCTAGATTCAATCTTATTGTTGGCGCAGTTTCAATTTGGGAATATGGTTTTTATTTGAGTTCAAACAAAAGATGAATGACTGAGTAACGCGATCGTTTTCTGTGCATTATTGTTCGTTTTATGAAGAAACAAAATGAATACTCAACAACAGAGTCGTGAAAATTCTTCATCGGAAATTCCTTTAAAAGTGCGTTTAAAAACTGTTTTCGATAATTTTAAGGAAGAATGAAGAGGGATAATGTTCACAATATTTTTAAATAAAAGAACAATTTTTGTTTTAAAAATAATTGTAAGTATTTTGACGGATCTTTATAAAATATAGAAGCATGATAAGAATTATTATTTAAAAAAAAATTAGTTTTCTATTTCAAGAGAGCTCTTTGAATTTCAAAGAAAGTTCTTCATTAAAATCTACAATTTTTAGCCATTGTAAAAATGTTTTTTTTTTTTTTTTTAATTTATTTTTTAAATCTGTTTTAAGCTATACCAAGTACAAATGTTTTGCTTCTACCGTATGTAAACGGTAACTTCACCTTCAGCATTTTCATGCATTAAATGTACGTTAGAATTGCGATACGCAAATGATACACAAGGCCTGATTACTGAATAGGCCAACTAGGACGCGGCCTGGGGCCCCCAAATGGCTAAAATTGTTGTAGTCAATACCTAAATTTGTTTTATACCATGCTTAAAATTGAAAAGATTCATTATGGGGGGCCCAAAAAAAGTATTTGGCCTAGGGCCCTGTGATATCTTAATCAGGCCCTGATGATACATAAATGTATGCATGCACGCCCTATTACCCAGATAGAGCAAGATGAATATGTAAAGTTACCTATCCTAAACACAGATCACATAAACTGCCGTCCATGTTTTTTAACTCGTTAGTTTATTTGTTTATTTTTTTTGTCTCGAAGTTCTATTGCAATTACTTATAAAAAATCAAGCAGCGTTGCAGACTTACCCTTTCTACAACACACAAACGTATTGGCAAACGTGTTTCGTACGCTTGACCAACGGAATGTATACAGTGGCGTAGCCAAGGGGAGGATGCAAAAGGACATATGCACTCCCAAGAAATTTTGTCGAAATAAAAGTTTGCATGGTATTTAATTTTTTTTAAAGTTATGTTTAGAGCTTGGTTTATATTGAGTCATTCCATAGTGACTAACGTAACATTCAGAGCTGATTTTTAACTGTTTTTACTTGTAACTTAAAGGATGAAAAATATTTTTTAGTTATGCTGGTGGATTTACAATGTACATGGTATCTATGTATCACATTTCTGCAAAGAATTCAAAACAAAATTACTGACAGTAGATATTTTTTCAACCAAAATAGCAGCGTAACTAACGTAACATTTTTGCAACCCTGAAAATTATAGCTCATGTTGTGAGGCAAAAATTTCTCAAAGTTAAGCAAGTGTTAAAATTTGAATAATATATTTGAAAATTGTGTAAAGTTGGCTTTTAAAAACATAAAACACATTTATTAAATCTTAATTTTTTTTAGTCTTAAATGTCAGTTTTACTCAAGATGGAGTGTGACTCACGTAACGTGACTAACGTAACCATTGAATAACAAACAATAGACACACTACAAACTATTTATTATGGATAATCTCAGTGATAATTACAATACTTTTTCAAATTTTTAACTTCTTATGTTGTATGATTTTTATTTGTTTATTTATTTATTTATTTATTGATACTTTCTCACTTCGGTATTTTTTTTTTTTTCGGCTGAGGTTGACATTTCCATGGAATGACCCTATAGAGTAACAAAACAGTAAAATATTCATGTAAATAAGCACGAAAACTACCTGAAATATGCACTAAAAATTAAAAAGAAATCTGTAATAATTTTTTTTTTACTTTAACATAGAAAAGTTGTTACATTTACAACTGAATATAAAATAAGTGACCTTTTTATGTATACACGGTTTTACTAAAGCGATAAATATGCATTTTTGAATTGAAGGCCAGGGGGGGGTGGGGGGAAATGATGAAAGTCACTTTGTCGTCAATTTTGAGATATTAGCACTATCTAGGGGCTATGAAGGATTAATATCATCTGGTAGAACAACAAGGGGGAAAAAAGATGAGAATCGACCGAAATGTGCATGAAAACTCTATAAACTACAAAGGGAGTTACAAGAAATCAAACTTTGTTCTTCGTTTTTCTCGAAATCGCTTTTTGGTCACTTTCATCTTTTTTCCCCCCGGGCCCTTCAAGTGTTCACACAGAAAATGGCATGAACGTTAATTACATTTATTGCAATATATGAAATGCCTTTTCTCACTTGATATCGTTCCTAAAAATTGAACTATCCTTGCAACTTCTGCGGATGTTATTTGGAAGTTAAGAAGTTATCGGAACTTTAAGATGTTTACTTTCTCATGTATTAACTTTTTCTCTTCTTTCTCAATTAAGTTATATTTCCGTCTATGGTCAAATCTTTACCGAAATCGAACTTTTCATGGGTGTACTTTTACTGCTGTAGGCTCATTCTTATGGAAAAATTGAATAACTGTTCTAAAGAATGACATTATAGTTTCGCAACTTAAAAATCTTATTTTCTCAGACCTACTTACGCTGCAAAATATAAACTGTTGTTTTTACGGAATAATTCTGGCAGTCGAGGTTCCAATTTAAAACTGTAAAATGCACAGTAATAAACTGTAAAACTAAATATTTTACAGTTTCTTACTGAAAAGTGAGAAATTTTACAGTTTATTGCCGTAAAATTTAGCTGTATTATACTGTAAAAACAACAGTATAACACTGGCAGCAGAGGTTCCAGTTTAAAACTGTAAAATGCACGGTAATAAACTGCAAAATTAGCAATTTTACAGTTTATTACTGAAAAAATTAGCAATTTTACAGTTCAGTACTGTAAAGCTAGCAATTTTAGTTTATTACTGTAAAATGAGAAAGTTTTATGGTTTATTACTATAAAATAAGCAGTATTATACTGTAAAAACAACATTCATTTTTTACAGTGTACCTTCCCTTCTAAAAAACAAATAAATATATTGATAAATTACAAAAAAAAAAAAAAAAACGCATTTGTGCAATGATGTTTTGATTTTCGCGGATAGCTGAATTCACTAAGATGTATTCAATACCTCCTTTTGAAATTATTCGAAAAACATTTATCTGTCGTTACAAAAACAAAAACAAGGAATACAAATTAAAAACATCAAAGTAAGTCTCACTTGATTAAAATCGAAAAATATTCATTTCCGTAACTTCATTTAGTTGTTTTATCGACAAGCGGTTGAAACATTTTTCTCGCTCGAAAAATTAAATTGCAATTTCATTCATAATAAATGTAAAGGCTTTTTATGTTGGGTATCAAATATTCTGCAGGAAAGGTTTTATCAAATGACGGGTTTTTCATTTGAAATTGTGATCAAAAGTATTCACGCTTTTGCACGTCGAAAAAGCCCTTTTCCGTCATTTCTCTCGCTTACGGCGGCATCGCTATATGATGCCACACAATATTTTTTTTATTTAACGAAAGATAGACAACATAAAATTATAAATATTTTATGAATTACATCTTTCATCTTTTATAAATTCATATTTTATTTACGTTTTTCTACAGACACAATTCTCGTTTCTGAGTAAGATTATTCACTATCAATATCCTGAATGAATTGTTAAAGAATTTGTTTGACTGCAGCTTTAAAATATTAAATCTTCTACAAAAAGGAAAATTTAACATAATAAAATAAAGTTCTTGTTTTCTAATTTGACGTTCTTAGCAATGTGTCACGATTAATTATTATAGGGTTTATATTCAAGAAATATTATTGTGTGTAAAAAAAATGGTAAAATAAATTCATATATAATTACGGCATTTTAATTTTAGAACAAAGAAACGATATATTCATTTGAAATTTCAAAAGACCTGCCTTGCCTCTTATTTTGTTAATTTTAGAAAGAAGTTACGAATCACCACTTTTTATCTGGTTTTTGTCTCTTTACAAGTAAATGTCACAATGTCGTTAA
The DNA here is from genome assembly GCA_038373865.1 of Uloborus plumipes. Lineage (NCBI taxonomy): Eukaryota > Metazoa > Arthropoda > Arachnida > Araneae > Uloboridae > Uloborus > Uloborus plumipes. The sequence continues at coordinate 9,095 of JAXGGA010006697.1, forward strand.
AAATAGTAAATAAGTAAAGTTTTCAAGCTGATTTAAGTTTTTTCTTTGTGTGAATACTTCTCGAGACTTTCTCTAGGTTAGAGAAATTTAATGTAGGCGAATCTGGGGCTGAGTAAAGTACCCTAGCAGCATCATCTCATCGGCCGATGATCGGCCATTCATCGAAACCCGATGAAATTCTCATCGGCCGATGATCCAATATGTCTCATCGGCCGATCAGAATCCGAGCAGCAAAATCCGATGAGAATACGATGAGATTTGGAGCAATTTACGAGCAGAACAGTCCCGTGCCGAGGAATTTCATCGGGAAACTTGATCGGAAGGATATCGTTTTCCGATGGAATATAGCTCATCTTATTTTCATCGGGAAAGTTGATCGGAAGGATATCGCTTTCCGACGAAAAGTAGCTCATCGAAAACCGCGCTCGGATACTGATCGGAACGATGTCATCGTGCGTTACAGGATCAGTTTACGAGGAGTTTGTTGATCGGCCGAGCAAAATCCGATGAGTTGATGCTACTTGGGTAGCTGTGCAAAGTGGAATGGTAAAATATTTCACTTTGCAAAGTAGAATGGTAAAATATTTCACTTTGCACTGTGTGATTTAATGTAGGGGAATGTGGGGCTGAGTAAACTAGCTGTGCAAAGTGGAATGGTAAAATATTTCACTTTGCAAAGTGGAATGGTAAAATATTTCACTTTGCACTGTGTAATTTAATGTAGGGGAATGTGGGGCTGAGTAAAGTAGCTGTGCAAAGTGGAATGGTAAAATATTTCACTTTACACAGTGTAATTTAATGTAAGGGAATGTGGGGCTGAGTAAAGTAGCTGTGCAAAGTGGAATGGTAAAATATTTTCGCTATTTGCAGCTCCACCTATCTAATAACATTGTGACATAATTTCTTAAACGTATAATTGATTCCAGTCAAGAACTAAATAACTCTAAACTTCCTTCAGAATTTGACACACTTATTGTTATACTTTATGGTTTATCAAAAATAATTTTTGTAAAAAAAATAATTCAGTTTTTGTAATTAACATTTTAAGTATTAATTAAGATCTACCTGTGTCCAGTGCAGTACTTATTTAGTACATATTAGGCACACTTTCATGTTAAATGTTTAACTTGTCAAGTGCACGTGGGACAAAGTGAATGTAGCTAAAAAAGTAGTTTATTTCGTTTACATACTCATTTATATAAAATCACATACTTATTAGTTAATAAATTAATTAATTCATACTAATTCAATCATTAAATCACTTATTTTTTTCATCCACGTATTTTCTTATTAATTCACTGCTTTATTCTCTCGTTTATTTTTCTCATTTATTAATTGAATAATTCATTTCATGAAAAATATGTTTGATAATCATGTAAAAATCAATTCTCCAGACAAATATTTTATTTTTCATTTTGTGCCATGCAAAATAAATAAATAAATAAAAAATAAGTGAAATGCCCCCCCCCCTCCACCTCTCTGCGTTTGAAAGTGAAAATAGATGGTGTTATGCAAAAAGGAGTTAACCCACAAAACATAAAAAAATGAGTTATCCAACTGTGATGGTAAAATATGTTGCTTTCTACATTAAGCAAAAATATTTAAACCCTATCAGCATTTCATGGTAACATATCATTGGTATATTGATATAGAGCTCCATGCTTTTTGCCAGAGTTTGTTGACTTTAAAGCCCATTATCTCAAAATCAGGTTTTTGTGGGTTAACTCCTTTTTGCATAACACCATCCAAATATACTGCTAAAAATGAGAAATATAATTTCAATGCAAGTTTTATAAAATACATAATTTTGTGTCATGTACTCTAATTTTCAAAACAAGTTTCTAATTTGTTCATTTTGAAAAAGAAAAGTTAGATTAACTATTTCACTTTGCCTAACATTCCGCAATATCTACACAGTGGTTAGAAAGCGGGCATACCCCCCTCCCTTTTTTGAACATTTCAACTTGCTTATTCTCACCTAACCGTAGCTGATGTCCTATCCGTTTATTTATTTATTTTTTTAATCTTTTTTTTTTTTTTTGTATTGGCGTCCCTGCGGAGCTGCTGTATAAAGAATAAGCTGTAAAGTTAACTGTCTGATACTCACAATCAGTCTATGAATTTCTTTAAAAGTATCACTAATATTTATCAAGATATGAGTATTAATAATTCTCACAACATTAATACTTAGTTAAATGCAATTACTCTTGTGCATTCATAAGCATCGCAGTTTTTTGTAGTAAGTCATCCATTTAGGCCAATATTGTATGTTAAAACAGTAATTATAATTGAACGAGAGAAATTTTAGGTAACTTTTCTAAACCTGAAAAATGACACATTAAATACACTATCATGTAAATCATTTAGGGGAAGACCGCCTACATTGGACCCCCTATGAACAGGAGGCCTGTGTCGCTCAATGTGAAGCAAAACAGAAATGCAAAATAGGGCATCGTAAGCTAAATTTAATCAGGAACCGCCCTAGGAGCTTATATTTTCTGAAAATATGAAAATTATTTTTTTAAAAATTATCTTATAAAAAGTTGCAAAAGTCCAATTTAGGAATATATGCGCCTAAATTGAACCATGCGCTTCCTAAATTGGACCGTACGAAGAAATCATAGAATAATTTATATTTGAACTATACAGCTTTTTTCCAGGATTTGCAATTGAATTTCTTTTGCTTCGGCGTTACTTAGGCAGTGCTGATAAACTCGCTCATGGCATTTCATACACTTAATCATGTTTTGCACTTCATCTCTATGACAAATATTGCAATAACAATTGTTTTGTGCCGTTTCTTGCTTCTTCTTGTGCGACTTTTTCTGCTCTATGCCTCTTTTATACGGTGTTAGAATGATTGCTGAGATAGCCTTCCTTTTTGTTCCTTCTATTTTTTAGGCAAAGGTGATATGTGAGCCGGCTTTACAAAAGTATATAGTTAGAGTTGACAATCATGTTTTGATGAGAACTATCCGCCGATTCTGCAGAATTTGTACTAATTTAAGTCGTAGCTAGTTCTTGTACATGGTGTACGACTTACACCGAATTACACCTGTTCAGTGTTCACTTTGAGTAGTTTTATCTGGACTACTTGCCTCTAATTCTGTTGCAGCCAAATCAATGTCATCAAACACATGCCAATTAACAGGCTAAACTCCTGTTCTTTAGAATCAACTTACAGCTTTTGCTATGGCCTTGATTGCGGTTTGCTCATAAGAGTTACCAAACAGTTCTCCTGTGCGATATTAGATAATGGATCTCATTGGATGTTCTCGCATCCATGTATCACATGCTCGATTAAAATATGTAGACAGAGACTGAATAAAGACCAAATCTACGTGTATGATGTGCTTAAAGAGAAATTATTATTATATCGTTCTCGTTAGCCAAGTTTATTGCATCAATGTTCTTTATGTAAGTGCAGTGCCTATCCATTAATAGAAAGACATTCTTTTTACATTGCTTGGATTAACAGTTTTGATGAAATGTTGTATCAATTGTGTGAATTATCGTTTGTGATCTAACCTTTTTTTTTGAACAAGCATATTGCTCACCAAAGAAACTTTTACGATAAGTTCATACATGGAACGTAATCTTTTGAAAATAAGCATGGGAGCTTGCAATTCTGTTGCACTCATGTAGCAAATAACCAGTGTATTTCTACCACGTTCATCAATCATTACTGCTCCAACCTGGTACTTATCTCTATACGTCAAGATATTTTGGGGCTTTTGGACAATGAAAAGACCTGCTTCATCTACATTGAACATTTTAGTAGCATATAAATTGTTTCCTTTTAAAATCGTTTTGAAAGTATCGAAGAATTTCATATTTTTATCTCGGTAAACCAGCATACATTTTAATTAAGTTAATAAATATGTTTCACAACCTGAAACTGTAGCTTAATGGATGAAGAAAAAAAAAAACATTTTAAGAAGTTGCAGCTTCGATAAAAATGTGCTTGATAAAAAAGTTTAAATGAATATCGTGAATAGGTGTTAACTTATGCATAAAATAATTTTAACTGCGCTATTAAATAATACGATTCACTTATTTTATGTTACGATTAATAAAAAGTCTTATTTAAAATCATTCTTAAATTGGACCACCAGTCCAATATAGGACATTTTTTTCGGTCCAATAAAGGAAAACACGCCATTTTTTATTCTTCAGCTCATTGCTCTGTCAAAAATTATCACAATCGGGCATATAAATACATCAATGTAATTCTTGTTAAACACAGACTCTAATACTGTAACAGCATTTTACCGAAATTCAAAAGTTTTTGAGTTATCCTTCGAAAAACAAGCTCACAAAATAAGATTTCGCACGTTTTCACATCAAATCAAGCCGTAACTTCACGCTAAACATTTCGAAGACTGGTGAAACTTCATACACAATGATTTTATTCCTAAAACTTCATATTTTTACTATTAAAGTGTAGCACAGATCTACGTACCAGATTTTAAACCCGAGGTCCAATTTAAGCAGTATTCCAATATAGGCGGTCTTCCCCTAATTATATAACATGAGTCCGTTTAAGGTCTTTCTAACGTTTCACAATATTCATGATCATATTCACTATCTTTAAGCATATGAACCGTATTTCACATACCCTATATTTTACGAACTCTTCGCAACAGCCTCTACCACAAAAGTGGAACCTCCAATAAATTTGTGATCAACCCTTGGCTGGATTACTGGTTAGCATTTATTAGCTTCATAGCATAGACAGAGTCTGCGTAAAAGCGCTTAAAGTTTATTTTCAGAATATCTAAACAGTTAAATTTGTACAGTTGTAATGTTTCTCCTATGTTTCGAATTTTCCATTCATGATTATTATTCACAGAAGACAAATAGAAAATGTTCACAAAGAAAAGAAGTAAAGAAAGTAATCCTATACTTTTACAAGCATGCTTTTAAATTTGTAAAAGCGAATCACGGGTGAAGTGGGCACTGGTCAAAAGTATTGCAATTTGAGAAATTAAAGTTTTTTAAGGATAATCCGGGGGAGGTGGGGGGGGGGGCTTAGAGATCCCAATCAATCAACTAATTTTAAGCGTTAGTGGGGTGAAGAAGTTTAAGAGAATGGTTATAGTGAAATTTAGCACCATGAAGAAACGAAGTGTGGGAGAGAATTGTGGAATCGTGCCTTAAAGAGTGGCTGTTGTCATAAAAGCTGGATGCGTCTCAAAATACATGAAATGCTTTTCGGTTCAATTTCATTTATTCAACATCTTTTATACTCAACTTGATTGCTTCAAAAACTTGACCCCATGATTTTATTCCGTGTTTGTCCAGGAAAATCAAACTGGATTCCAACTTCGCGTAAAAGGAACATTTTTTGTGAGTGCATTTTTTAAAAATAAATGCAAATTTGTTTTCTTCAACAGCTCAATTAGGATATTATTTTAAAGTAATCTAACATGTTGATATTGCAAAATATTGGTTAAATTGAAAAAAAAAAAAAAAAAAAACTAATTTTTCTTGTTTTTATTCTTGATAAAATGCTAGATACTTTAAAACTTGCAATAATTTTGGCTAGTAAAGTAATCTAATAATACGATTGAATTCAACGACATATCTATTGATCATGTAAAATGGATTTATAGTTGTTTCAAACACAGGTTTATAAGTGTTAAAACGTTAAAAATAAAAGATGAACGTTTCCCACCCTTTTCACGCGTAAGTGTTTTATTTTCTGTTCCAATGGTCACGATTTGTGAAAAACAGTATTTCTACATCTATATTTTGATGAAATACTCGTATATTTCAGAAAAGAAACCGGTGTGTGTATCTATCTTATTTTCAATTTCAGTTTTTGATTTAAAAAACTCTGTAAATTAGTATTCTTAGAGTAAACATTGCTCGTGCTCCAATCTTATATTTGTGAATCAAAGCATGCATATTGTTTCAAAAATCCTCTCTTTTTCTCAAATATTTCAAAAGCACTGCTCTAAGAAAAACACGAGTTATCGTGCTTGTTTCGCTTTTTAAAAATTTTATTTTATTGCAAACGCTCTCAATTCTCTAAAGAAAAAAAAAACCGCTTCAAGTATTTGTATGAACTTTGAAACGCGCAGCCTGTTGCACTAATATTTTCTCTCTCAACGAAAAGCAAATATTGAATGAGAGTTTCTTCGAACTCCGAGTAAAACAAGAAGTTCTGTCAAGAACTAAACGAGCCTACTTTCCCGTACATCGACATCGGCATTCTAGCATCTGATCATTATTCTCCTGATCATCTGAGACTAAACATTATGTCAAACATACCTTTTTAGCACTTAAAGCTGATTTCTAAAAGCAAAATATACCCCTCTCATCAGATGAAATAGAGACATAAAAAGTAAATAAATGAATAAATGAAGTTTTGTCGCACCTTTTAAAGAATGTAACTGTTACAGTTCTTCCGCAGAAAAATTCCTCAATCGTTTTCAAAAAAAAAAAAAAAAAAATTAAAAGTACAAAGTACATCAAAACACATTTTATCAAAGAAAGGAAAAAAAACTCGTCCGTCGATAAAATGTCTCGATTTTCACTTTTAAACCGTTGCCAGTTGTTAAATATAAATAAAGAATAAAATGCCCTCGTGAATGAAACACTTTTGTTACAAAAAAAATCGTCTGCCAAAAAAAAAAAATAATAGTAATAAATACAATAACACAAATGAATAAATAAACAAAAAATCGTCTGCACAGTCAGTCATTTTTTTCTGAGCCTGCAGTTCCGCCATGTTTGTGGAGTCGGAGTCGGAATCAGAGTCCTCACAGAAGATTATTCAGAAAAGTACTTTACAAACATTATTTATCAAAACCATTTTTTTTACAAAGTTAGTTTGAAGGAAATCCGACTTTAAGTTCCAGGATCAACATTCAACTTAAATTCCCCGTAGGCGCTAATGTTAAATTTTTTCTGAACGGTTCAAATTGAACAAAAATGGTTCAAAACCAAAAAAAAAAGGGAAGAACCTCTGAGATTTTTAAACAAAAAAAAATTAACCCAAATTAAAAAAAAAAACAAAAAAAAAAAAAAAAAAAAAAAAAAAAAAAATAGAAAAAAAAAGCTAAAAAAAAAAAAAAAAAAGATTTAAACCCCCCAAAAAAAAAAAAAGGGGAAAAAAATTTTTTTTCAAAAGAAAAATTTTAAAAAAAAAAAATAAGAAAAGAAAAAAAAAAAAAAAAAAGGGGAAAAAATTTTTTAAAAAATTAAAAAAAAAAATTTTTAAAAACCCAAATTAACCCAAAAAAAAAAAATAAAAAAAAAAAGGAAAAAAAAAAAAAACCCCAAAAAAAAAAGGTTTTTAAATTTAAAAAAATTTAACAAAATTTAAAAAAATTTTGGGGAAAAAAAAAAAAAAAAAAAAAAAAAACCCCCCCCCCCCCCCCCCCCCCCCCCCCCAAAAAAAAAAAAAAAAAACAGGTAAAAAAACACAAATAACAAACAATACAAAAAAAAAAAAATCGAAAAAAAAGGACAAAAGATAACAAAAACAAAGAAAAAAATCGAACAAACAAATAAATTATTAAAAAAAAGAAAAATAATATAGACACAGAATAAAAAAACTCAAATAAAAAAAAGCATTACGATGAAAATGAAAAGAAAACAAAACAAAAAAGAAACTAAAAAAAAAAAACAAAGAAAGTAAAAACTAATTAAAATCAATAATAAAAAAAAAAATACAAAATATAGAAGTAAAAGAGAAGGGAAAAAAGAAAACACAAATGAAAGATAATCAAAAAAAAAAAACAAAACAAATCAAAAAAAAACGAAAGCAAATAGAAAAAAAAAAAAAAAAGGGAAATAAAAAAACAAAACAGTAATAGTTTATTAAAGACAAAAAGTACTAAAGCAAAACTACAATCACAAATAAAAAATAAAAGAAAAAACAAGAGAGATAGAATAAGTAGTAAAAACAAAAAAAAATAAAAAACAAGATCAAAAGAACACATAAAAAATGAAGAAAAAGAAAACAAACATAAAACACAAAAAAATAAAAAATTAAAGACCAATAAAAACAAGAAAAAAAAGGAAAAAAAAACAATAAACAAAATAAAAAAAAAAAAATAAAAAAAAAAAAAAAAAAAAAAAAAAAAAAAAAAAATAAAAAAAAAAAATAAAAAAAAAAAAAAAAAATAAAAAAAAAAAAAAAATAAAAAAAAAAAAAAAAAAATAAAAAAAAAAAAAAAAAAAAAAAAAAAAAAAAAAAAAAAAAAAAAAAAAAAAAATAAAAAAAAAAAAAAAAAAAAAAAAAAAAAAAAAATAAAAAAAAAAAAAAAAAAAAAAAAAAAAAAAAAAAATAAAAAAAAAAAAAAAAAAAAAAAAACAAAAAAAAAAAAAAAAAAAAAAAAAAATAAAAAAAAAAAAAAAATAAAAAAAAAAAAAAAAAAAAAAAAAAAAAAAATAAAAAAAAAAAAAAAAAAAAAAAAAAAAAAAAAAAAAAAAAAAAAAATAAAAAAAAAAAAAAAAAAAAAAAAAAATAAAAAAAAAAAAAAAAAAAAAAAAAAAAAAAAAAAAAAAAAAAAAAAAAAAAAAAAAAAAAAAAATACAAAATTATATGGTCATTTGAAAACGGGAAATATTTTAAAAATAATTCAGAAAAAGTATCCTATGGATCAAATACATGGAGGAGCAAAACTTTAAAGAGTCATATCTCAGTTTGAGATCGTCTGCAGGTACCACTTTTGCCCTCAGCTCGGCAGCATAGGAGGTTTAAATCCTGAATCGATGCCGGCATCTCATTGGACGGCGTCCGCGCATCGCTCACCTGCGCGTGCACAGCGGCGCACAAAAATAACGAAAATTAAAAATGCTTAATAAAAAAGAAAAGAAAAGGGGGAGGCGCAAAGGGGGAGGGAGAAAAAGAAAAAAAAAACAAACAAGAGAGGCGAGTCCAGTGGCGGCGCGCGGGCTCACGGCGCAGTGGCGCGGCTTTATGCTGATGAGGTCGGCTCTGTGGTCGCTGCGCCCCTGCCCGGACTCGGCACAGACGCCGGACGGAGCCCGGACGACTGTCGGCTGGTCCGCCTCCCCGGACGGAGAGGGCGCCCCCCGCTGTAAGGATCCCCGCCAAGGAGGTAAGGATCGCCCTTTTTGCGCGCCCCCCGCCCGCGAACCGGACCGCCGGAACCGAAAAAACAACACCCACGGATCTGGTTCTGCACCAGAAACGACAGGAAATGAGATCTAGCTAGTCACTTATCATAATGACACCGGCATTTGCAATTAATATCGGCGTTTCGTGAACGCTCGTGGCTTTTTAATACGCTTCTATTAGTTTCCCTTGTGAGTTTGTCACTATGTATGTAACTCTGAATAAAAGATAAAATTCACGCTCTTTACAAATATAAAAGTAATATATTTAATACCATTGTTAAAACTAAAGGCTAAACTATATTATTACACGTTGATGTGTTCAAGTGTTTCAGTTGTTTGTATGTAACTCCGAATAAAAGATAAAATTCACGCTCTTTACAAATATAAAAGTAATATATTTAATACCATTGTTAAAACTAAAGGGCTAAACTATATTATTACACGTTGATGTGTTCGAGTGTTTCAGTTGTTTGTATGTAACTCGAATAAAAGATAAAATTCACGTTCTTTGCAAATATAAAAGTAATATATTTAGTACTATTATTAAACTACAGGCCTTAAACTATATTAAATTAAACTATATTACTTTAACATTATATGTTGTACTGTATTATTATAAGAGCATCTAAAAGCGTATTTTTTAGTTTTTTTTAAACTAATTTAAAAGTATTATTTAATACATCTCCTCATTTTCTACACCTAGGATGTAAAAGTTTAAAATTATTTCGGGCTTTGTGCATATTTAAAGTGGCAATTAATTTTTTAAAACTAAATTAACTAATTATTAACATAAAAGGTTTTTTTTATAATAACGTGCATCAAAAGTTTTATTTCCACCCCCTCTTCCAATACTCGAAAGTAGCAACAGGTTAAATGTTGTTTCCAATTTTACTTAATCAAAGCTTTACGAAATGGAACTTAAATAGTGTCTCGATGAATGTTATGTTTAGGTTATAATTTTAGGTAAATGTTCCTCTCCGAATATTTATTTACCGGATGACGGAACCGGACGGCGGAACCGAAAAAACAACACTCACGGATCTGGTTCTGCACCAGAAACGACAGGAAATGTGCTCAGCCAGTCACTTTTCATTAAGACACTTGCCCATGAATTCGGCATTTCTGAACGCTCGTGAAGTGTTGTTAAGTCCAATTTTCTTAATGAACCTTTAGCGAAATGTAAAGCTTAAAAATATTTCGGTGTCTTGTGCATGGTTATTTAAAATTAGGAATTATAATTTTAGCTAAAAGTTCTCCCCGCGCGATTTATCATCGGACGACGGAACCGGACGTTGGAACCGAAAAAACAACACCACGGATCTGGTTCTGCACCAGAAACGACAGGAAATGAGTTCCAGTCAGTCACTTATCATAATGGCACCGGCATTTGTAATTGATATCGGCATTTCGTGAACGCTCATGTTTTTTTTTTTAAATCCTCATTTCCTACAACAGCCATGTAAAGTTTAAACATATTTCCGGGCTTTCATGTATGATTTAAAAATTATATAGTAAACATTTAATGAAAAGGTCTGTTTTTGAATGAGAATAGCGAAAAGTTTTCTCCTTCCCTCCTCCCCAACTTCAAAACTAGCAACAGGTTAAATGTTGTTTTCCATTTTATTTAATGAAAGCTTTACGAAATGAAGCTCACATAATGTCTCAATGAATGTTATGTTTAGGTTATAATTTAAAGTAATGGTTCTCTCTGAATATTTATTTATGTTTAACGAAGTAGTAAACTGTGCTTGCTTCAAAATTTGACATTAACAGCAGATTTTATGTTTTTAATGCGATATGTAGAATAATTGTAATACTTTAATGAAATTATATAAAATCAAAGAAAATATCGGTTTGGCTTAGATGCAATTTAAGACTTTCGTAAATATGAAAGCTTTAAAATAAGCTGAAGGTCTGGTTCATGTTTCTTTTAAAGGCAAAACTACAAGAATTTAACATTATCTCAGGAATATAAATGCACACTTCTTTCTCTTTAATTATTGTAATCACTCTTCTGATTATTGGCATTCGCTTCTGGGCAAATTTCCTGCAAACCAGTAGAAAAACAGGAGAAACCATGGTTGCTAAATTCAAGCATTGTCGAAACAAGTTTCCTTCATGAAGCTTCGCTGTTTGTTAATTTTACAAGTGGCGTACAATTGATTTTTGTAGCTTTGCCGAGTACCGGCAATAAAGAAGGAGACTATACTATGAAAATGAAGTAAATGTCGCACTTTTTCTGTTTATAGGAAGTAAAGATATGTTTTCATTGAAAATATTCATGTAATTGCTCAAATTTAGCGTATAGAAATTTATTGCTTTCTCTCACTTTTTAACACCAACGCAACAAGGAAGTTGGTTATAAGTTTGACGTGTCGGTGTATGTGTGAATGTGTGTATCTGTTTTTTGCACTGTACCGACTAAACGGATAAACCGATTTCGAAAATTCTTTTTCTTGTGTTTGAAAGTAAACCTGTTCGAGAGTGATCTTAGCTAGGTCACGTCTTCCTATGGCTTTAATTACCAAAGATATTAATTAAAACCTTCAAAATTAGCGATAAATCTATGTGTTTATTCACGCAATTGATAACGATGTCATTTTTAGCCATCAGTAAAAGAACGCTTAATGATTTTAAAATCTTATCTATTGCCATTTTCTATTCATTAGCAAATAACACATTTATTATTAATTTAGTATAATGCTTTTTAAAGTATTTCAAATTTCCTTCTGGATTCTACTTTCTGCTTTTTCGACAAGCAAATTTTACTTCCTGTGATCATCTTTCTTTTTCCGTGTTTCCCATGTCATTTAGAAACAACTCAGATGTATTTGTTGTGATCTGTGAAGTTCATATTAAATATGAGGTCGACAATCGGGGTCTGTTGTTTTTTAAATTTTTTTTTAAATTTAACGTTAGTATTTGTTTTTAATTAGTAAGAAATATTCCTAGACCCTTTTCGTACCTTAAGAAATAGGCACTGAGTGCATCCAACAAATAGAAAAATATTTTCTATTCAATTTGAAGAAGATTCCCGGTAAGACGTTCACGAAATCCTCAATATACATCATTTATATTTGAGCACATCAGTATAATGTCCCTAAATTCATGATTGTAATTTATTTATCGTGGAATGTAGGAATCCGATTTCATTAGTGGTTTCTCATAAATATACCGTTTAACCTTACCAAGACCGATTTAAAGGCCATTCAGGGATTGCGAATTAATGAAAGTACGGATGAAACAAAACCCCCCATAAATTGAGTCACAATGCGTAAACAAACTACTGTACGCCGTAAATGTTGTATTTTGAGTTCAAGCGAATCTATATAAGGTAAATCGGGGGAAGATGCCACAGTTAAGGAATTTTCGATGATTACAGTTTAAATTGCAATAATAAGTCCATGCAAACAAATACACTTTATTTTTCAACACTTTAGTTAATCATAAATACCAGTGAATACTCTTCAAAGTATAAAATTTAGTCAGAATTTAATGTTGAAAAAAGTCATTTATTTGTGGCATCTTCCCCATATATACGGGGAAGATGCCACCTGCTATGGGGGAAAATGCCATAATACCCCAATAAATAAAAAATAAGACCAACATTAAAAACTTAAGTGTGAACTTAATAACAAAAGGAAACAAATTGAAATTTAGTCATATTTGATTTGAAAAAAATAATAGCAGCACAAATTTGAATGACAGCATACACAAAATTTCACCCAATGCAAATGATCATCATTGCAATCTTCATGCAACCATTAGTTGCATTCGATGCACAGAATCCAGTCACACTTGGGACCTTTATTAGCATAAAAATCCCCTGTTATCATCATCCACCCGTCATCACTCGAATGTAGAGTAATTTTTTCACGTGAGGATGACTAGCTGACATGTTGTCTCGTTTTCTTCTGTATTTTCGAAGGTTTCTTGGAATGCGTTTTTTATGCGTCACTTCAAAGTTCTACATGGAATTCTATAAATCTTTGCTGCAGCTCACATACTGTTTCGTGCATTTCTTACATATTCTACAGTTTGCAGCAAATTTGATTTGGACCAAGAAGAGTGTTAAGCTTTTCTTTTGTTGTTTTCAGACATTGTCTAAATGGTAATTAAATGAGAGTTCTATTTTTTAAAAGTCATAATGCCTAAAACGAAAGCATAAGAAAATATGTCAGTGATTTATTTTCTATTTTACCCGATACTATTTAGTGCTATAAACAAAAAATAAATAAAATTTAGTCTATTTCACCTATTTCTGAACCATGTGGCGTCTTCCCCCAAGTATATGGGGAAGATGCCACACACGCTTATTTCCTTATTGCTACAGTGGTGTGGAGCTCTTCTACATAGATGATGTGTGTAACGTAATGCAAAACTCACTTATATTGCTAAGATCTTTTTCAAAATAGCAAATACGTTTATGAGCTCTAAGTATGAGGAACAGAATATTACAAAAGTTGTACTCACCACGTTAATTCTCACGAGATAAAAAAATAACGCCGATTAAAGTCGATGAATTGAAACAAATGGCCAAGCCACATCTTATGTGGGACCTGACACTGGATACAAGTGGCTCAGTATTGCAATTTAACGATGCATAAACGAGTTATGATCAAACTTGCGTCTTCCCCCGACTGTCATCTTCCCCCGACTTACCTTATATATATATAAAGATAACGGGCTTTGTACGTTTGTAATCGCTGGAAAGAAGCCCACACAGCACCTACAGACCTGAAACTTGGCTCAAAAATTCGAACGTATCCCAGTAAAATGCATCTCGAAGGCCAAATTTTTAATTTCGAATTAGTTATTTTTAAATTAATTAATTAGTCTCCTTTTTGGTGTATCCGCCTCAATTGAGGGGGAAAACCTTCCCCCATCCCAAAACATTATATATCGCTGGAAAGGTTTTTTTTTCTGAAAAAGAAAAGTTTTAGCACGTTTCTTTGCGTTAATTAGAACAGGAGATATTAATTACTCAAATTTAATCAATTTTCAAGGCTTTACTATGTACGCAATACTGAAACACTAGGTCCATGTTCCAGATCAGCTGCTCTTTTGTCCTTGAAGTTACTTTGTAATTTAAATTATAGTATAGATTCAAGCCTTGAAAATTTATTCAATTTGATTAATTTACTTAACTTTCTGTCTTTTATATTTATTTGGCGAATTGATTTAAACTTTAACATGACTTTAAGTGGAATTTAAAAGGTTGTGAAGCGCATTACATTTTTTGCACGGGCATCGCCGTGCAGGTACTGCTAGTGAAATATAAAACTGCATATGAGAAAGTTACAAAAATACTGCCAGCAAACATATATTACTGCTCTAGCTGTCTAGATAAAGCAAAGTCCGTTTTGAAAGGATCCTGGTTTACTGTAGTTACTAGAGTACTAAAGTTTTTACCACAGGATCCTATGAACATTACATTCAAGCATACCCATACTTCAAGAGATTTAATCCAATCGTACGGAAGTACTGGATTAAGTAAGCATATTGTATACAGATTTCAATGAAGATCGACGAACTAGCTTTAAGTTATGTAACATATTTCAGCACTAAAATCAAATGTTAAGTATGTGTACACTTTACTACATAAACACTTGAACTAATCCTGAATAACAGTCCTGGAAAAGTTCACCGATAATGCTTCAATCATCTCAAAAACTGTCTCTGATGTTTATATTTATGCTCTATAGTCCTAACCAGTGGTAATTTTCGTGTGAAAAGCTACCGTTAAATCTGTTGCATTTACATTGCGTTCAAGTTAAAGACAGTTTTATTTATGCGTCCATATTTCTTATCGTAGTCTTCTAAATTTCGAACGAAATAATATTAAATTTTTCGTATTTTAATATTAGTAGAAAATATTTTCGTTTCGAACACCTGTGATCATGATCATTGTATACTTTCTCGGCCTACATGATTCCCCAATTATGTCCTCGTGTAATTTAAACATGGGAGTGTTGTCCGGTGTGGGAATGCTAGTCAAAGTAATCATATTGTATCTAAATTTTAATTTTAGTCGTTGAATCATTTTAGTCCTTTTCCGTGGTAATTGTTTCAGAGAATTCATAAAGCGTAGAGATGATTGATACTTTTTCCCCTTAAAATATACACATTTTTGTAAGGCTTTTGAACAAAAATGGTACAAAATATGGCGAAAGATTTATTTGGCTTCCTTGTCAAACGACGACAAAAACAACGATATTCTTAAGATAGTCAGGAATGGAATAAAAGCCTTATTTGAACTTATTTGAATTTTCGGTTGGAATCATGCGCGTTAGCTATTTCAGGTAATGATTAAGCTTCGTGCAAAATTTTATTCTAATGCTTCATGTGGATCTTTACATTGAACATGCAAGCATACAAACAGATCAATATATTTGTACACTCAATGAAGCTTTTATAAAGGTATATAGATGTGTTTTCTCTGACAGTTTTCGATATTTGTCAATGAAAAACATTTTTACTAGTTCAGGTTTTAAAATTACATTGCAATACTAATTATTTTTTATCAGTTTTCATTTGAGTAGAGGTAAGATGTTTTAAATTTTTCCCACACAAAATATTCACAATATGTAATATTAAAATTTTAAGTATTTTCATGTAGCTAAATTATGCAGATAAATTTGTAGCTTAATGGGTTTTTTTTCTCCTCTAATCTACTGTTTCATTTTCCTAACACATATTACGCCTGCCACCTACAGTCTCTTTGGCATATTTGAACTTAATAAACGTTACAGATCTTAATATTTTGTAAGATCCAAAATGAATCATTTTTGGTAACTCGTGGAATTCCGATTTAACGTTCTATCAACAACCTAAGATCTACTGCACAATGCTATACCAACAGAAGTATTCATTAATCTAGCTGTCTTTCGGTCTGAGAAATTAAAGTATTATACTTTTAATACATACGTACTCTTTTTTTCCCCTATTCGTTATCTCTTCAAAATATTCTAAAATTTTGGTATTGATAGTAGTTGAAGTCCACGTATAGTATGGAAGATATTTTAAAGAAAATGTGAGCATTAAATATCAGCTCATTTCTTCTTTCTAACCATTTCAATAATGTCACTGTTTAAAAGTTTCAGTAAAATATCGTGTTTGATTTAATGTTTAGTTATTTTTTACAGAGAGAATTTAACACATATGAAGTATTTACTAACTTCCATTTTCCAAAAACAATAAATAATGTCTTTTAAATCGTTTTGAAGAACAAATAATGTAAAAATTAATTTATATAATCAAAACAATAACTATTGAAAGAAAGATACACTTATTGTCAAAAAGTAGCTCTTTCAGATACGTATTTTTCACTTAGAATACATTATAATGAAAGATATAGCACAACTTACTCAAAAACTGGATAAATTTAGCTGATAAACTTCCACTTTCTATTGGGCTGTTGTTCAAATGATTTTTTAAACTAAAAAGCACTAAATAGCATTTAAACTGCCACTTAAATTCTTGTAAAGTGGAATATGTAGTGCTATTGCGATCTCAAAGTTTGATCTTCCAAACTTCCAGCTTCTACAACTATTAATTACTGTTGTAATTTATCGTCTGAAATATTTTGCATTTATTTTTCAATAATTTATTCATTATTTGAAATGCTTTTTCAAAAATTATTTTTTTGTTATATTTGAATTTGATTATCGTTTGCGCTATTTATTTGTTTCTTGAAATGGCAGAACTAAGGTATTTGAATTTAAGGTATTAGAGTTGGAACGTTTTTATGAAATGTAAACGTTTGTTTTCTTGCAGTGTTGGTGACCGAAAATATTACTATACTTTATAGGTAAAGATGTAAAACAAAATGTCTTTTTTCATGATTTTTTTAACAAAAATAATTGGATTTATTCTATCAAAAAACGATGGGATACAAGAGAAAAAATAAATGTATGTATTTTTTTATTATTTTAAGATTACTAAGACATGGAAGAGAAAAGAAAACAATTAAAATTAAAGTGTTAAATTTTTTGCGAAACATATAAAAATATTAAAACAAAGTCCAAAAGCTTTAAGAATTCCAGGGACCTGCATCACGGTTTTAAGAAACCCCTTTATAGAGCAGAAAAAAAATGTGTTTGTTGATGAAGACACATGCAACATAAGTGGCACAGAGGGACAATAATTAGTTAACTAGAGAAATAGAGTTATGTCTGATTTAAGTTGTAATTCATCCACTGTCCGATTGCTCAAAAGAATAATTAATTATTAGAAAGTGAGCAATTTTAAAGTTTATTACTACTCATTTTACAGTTTGAAACTGGAACATTGGCTGCCAGTATTATACTTTAAAAACAACAGTTTATTTTTTGCAGCGTAGTTTTAACCCATTAATGCCTGACATTTTTTTCCAAACATATTTTGTATACTGGTTACAAATAGCGTTTAATGGACAGGAAAAATAATTAAAAAAATATCATGTGAAAAATAATTTTTTTATTAAGAAAAGAAAAATCGTTTTTAAAAAGGGACGCTGCCCACCAGAGGGTGCATACTTGTTTCACTAAAAATGTTTTCTGCCTAAGATATAATATCTGAAAAGACATTTTATAAGAATAAATAAAAGCAGCAATTAACATAAACTGGGAAGCTGGGAATAATTTTAAAAACTTAGCTTTTTGTTATTGAGATTGTGAACGATGTCATTCTTGATAAAGATCATAATAAAACGGCTACATAACGCACTTTGCAATAGTTACGTGCTGCAATCTGTTAATAATGAATTGAAACAATACCAAAGTAATCATTTAACACTATTATTTGGTTGAAATATTCATTTTTGGAAGATTCAGACACTTTTTGGACCGTCCCTAAAAAGGGGCGCTAGGCATTAATGGGTTAAATTACTTCGGAGTGGCCCCGGGTTCTTTCGGCTCCCCACCCCTAAATATGCCCTTGGATACCTAAATAAGACGTGACAATATAGTTTAAGTTAGCACAGAGTAAATAACTTACCGAAAATCTTTAGCTCCAAATATTGCACGAAAAACAAAATCTTTGATGAGAAAATCTTGAACCTAAATTTTGTTTTCAAATTCGAGTTTAATTGATGCATATTCTATTTCCGTTAGGATCTATACATAGTTTGCGATTTATTCTATGTGAATTGTCCTCAATATTCTTTTTTTAAATCAAGATTTACGTCAATAACCATTTCTGAAATTAAAATTGACAGAAATATAAGCATTCCATATGGGAGTCTTGAACCTAGAATTTTAATTTAAAATGTAATGGTTTGATTCATGCATACGGAACTTCATTTGGATATATACAAATTGCAATACTTTTTTTTTTTTGCAAATTTGCAATATAAGCATTCCATATGGGAGTCTTGAACATAGAATTTTAATTTAAAATGCAATGGAACTTCATGCATACTGAATTTCCTTTGGATATATACAAATTGCAATACTGTCAGTATGCACTGTTCTTAATATTCTGTTTTCTTAGAACTGATATCAATTACCACCTTTGCAATTCAATATTCCAGAAGTATAATCATTTCATACTCTGCAAAAAATAAGCTGTTATTTTTACAGTATAATACTGGCAGCAGAGGTTCCAGTTTAAAACTATAAGTACAGTAATAAACTGTAAAACTAGCTATTTTATAGTTTATCACTGAAAAACTTTCAATATTACCGTAAAATTAGCTTTATTATGCTGTAAAAACAACAGTATAATACTGGCAACAGAGGTTCTAGTTTAAAACTGTTAAATGTACAGTAATAAACTAAAATTGGCGACTTTACAGTTTATTACTGTAAAGTAGAAATTTTACAGTTTATTACAGTAAAATTAACAATTCTACATTCTATTACTGTAAAATTAGCAATTTTACATTCTATAACTAAAATGAGCAATTTTTACAGATCGTTAATACAAATTTCGCTGTATTATACTGTAAAAACACATCATCTATTCTTTACAGTGCCTTCGCAATTCAATCTTAAAGAAATATAATCATTCCATAAGTCTTGAGCTTAAAATTTTAATATCAAATTTAAATCTTAAATGCAGCGGTTGGACTGATGCGTATTCAATATCCGTTGGGATGCATACAAACTGCGATTCCGTCATAGTGCACTGTCCTCAATATTCCTTTTCCCCAACATCAATAACAAACCTCGCAACTCAGACATCACGATTGATAAGTGACCCTTCAACACAGACGAAAAAAAAAAAAAAAAGAAATATCTGACGAATCCCCCTACCAGCCCACCACCCCCCGCCGACCCGAAATAGGCCATCTCTCCCCCTCCCCTCCCCCCATCACTAGAGGGGGGCTTCGCTCAATCGCGCAATATCTCCTGGCGCGATGTGCATGCACATGGGGCACTTAGGTATTCCCGTGAGAAACTGTTCGCTTTTGCGTGCAGGGGGGGATGCGGTGACGTCATATATGGATCGATAGGGGGAGCACGCCGGACTCAGCACGTGCTGGGCGTGTGCCGGTATTGTTCCATTATCTGTCTTCATCCCATCCCCTTTTAGCCAACCGATTTTCTGGTAAGTGTTCGAACTTGTAAGAATGGCAAAAAATCTTAGGAGAAAACCCATTTGTAGGTGGATCGGCGATGTTCTAAATGTGGCATTTCGAAGGACATTTACATGCTCAATAGTCGAAAAGGATTGAAATGGGAGAAACTTCTATTTTCTGAAATAAATAAATAAGTAAATGAATAAATATAAAATGAAAAAGAAAAGAGAGTGGCGAAATCCAAGCAGAAAAGTGACTTCAAAAAGAAAAAAAAACTGACCTGTTTTGCTAAATATTTTTTTTTATGAAACAATGTAGGAATAATTGAAGGGCTTGGGAGATGAAGGAGTTAAGTGAGAAAACAGAAATTGCGAGTAGTTAAAGTTCAACGTTTTATTGTTGTAGTTGCTGCAGCTTTTTTGTTTTCTGGTTTTTTCATTAGTGTGCGTATGAAATTGGCCTATTGACATCTACTGTTTGATGCACCAAGTTTAATTTGCTTACCTGTATCCATTGCTCACCATCGTACAGAGTGTTAATTTTCAAAATGTAACTTAGCCTTTTCATCCTTCAAGCCCTTCAATTATCCTCACATGAACCATTGCATGTGTGCTTTTTATATAAAACATTAAATGAAGCTTTGTATTTTATTTCATTCATATAATTTTTACTCCGAATTTGCAATGAAATGTACCTTTCAAAGAATTAAAGCAATGAATGATTCTTTGACCCAATGAATGAATTAATTATCCCTTTTTACGTCGCTTGAATTAACTTTTATATTTAAAAATATATAAACGAAATTACTTTTTTACGGAATGAGTTAAGAATGACTTTTTTTCTTTTTTGAAATCTCAAATCGAAAATGTGTATAAAATATTATGAGGATGAATTTCATTTTGAGTACTGAATGAATAATTTGCTGCAAAGCGGTGAATAAGCTGATGTGTTACGCTTCTAAATAATTAGCAGTTTTTTAAATACAAAAATGCCGATGAAATTTTCAGAGAGATAAGAAATGTAACATCTTTATATGAGCGATTATGAAATGAATCTGTTCGTCGGAAGCTTTGCGCTAAGTCACATTTTTCGTTCGTGACAACAAAAGGAGACTTTCTTGATGTTTTACTATTATTATTGTTGTTTTTTTAAAGATTAAATGTGTGATGCGTTTGTTTCTAAATTCAAAATACTTTATAAATTCATTAATATCAGAATACCTGATTATACAATGAGCTGTGTACAGTGTGGACAAATCGTTTTGTTAAGTAAAAGTAGCAAATTGATATTATAACATTGCCAGCAGAGTGCAGTCTAGAGACTTCTACCGCATCTTTGAAGCTTAATATACAAACGAATGGAAAATGTTGCTAAGTTTTACCATGTGGTTACCCGAAAAGACTAAATGACTGAATCAAAAATAAAGTTTGCTTTTGAACAGCAGATATGTATGCAACTTCTTCATAACGCAACGCACCCGGTCAGCATTACAATATGTATGCCAAAATTCTGCGCGTCCCAAATTCACCTTATTAGGTACAAAAGGTGTAGAACTGTTTAACGCTGACGTATCATACATAAAAACATGGCTGGAAGTAATTATAATCAAGAGTTTAAGCTGTGCATAATACATAACCGAGTTTATAATGTTAACATTTTATTCGGGTTCTCACTAATGTTCTTTGTTTTCGTGTAAAGTTGTTTTCTTCTCTTTAGACATCACAGTGCAGAAAAGCGCGTTTGCGGTAAAGAGATTTTAAACGTGAAAAAACTTTCAGCGTAAAGTTGTTTTCTTCTCGTCAGACATCATAGTGCAGCAAAACACGTTTGCGGTAAATAAATCAGCAATTTAAACATAACAAAATGAGTCAACGTGAAGTTGGTTTCTTCTCTTTAGACATCACAATGCACAAAAACATTTTTGCGGTGAATAAATCCACAATTTTGAGAATTAAACATAATTATTTGTTTTTTTTCGTAATTTCGTTATTTGTTATAGTTTTATTTTTGGCAAATGCTTTTCACAAATTCCTTCATAATTGTTGAAATTTATATAGGAACTATTTGTTTGGTGACATCATACGTTAGTTTTTCTTTTTAAGGAACTTATAAAAAAAAGGCCGTTCGATTAAAATAATCTGCTTACTGAAGAAAATGGCATTGACAACACCATTAAAATGATAAATAATCTGCCAAATAAATATGTAGATCAATAATAAACATTAAAATTTCGAAAACATTTAAAATAAAAAAATATGAGCAAACATGAAACAGATACAAACGTTATTTACCTACTTTTGCCAAGATAGAAATTGAAAATATCTCCAAGCCCAGTAGCGTATAAATAAAGGAAAAATAAACAAGTTTTCATTTTCACTACAGAATTTCTTATTGTAGATTTTAATTTCTACAACTTAATTATTTTTTAAAGAGAACTTTTCGTGGCTTTAAAACTGACTACTTTTTGAGCACCGTAAGTTTTGCGAAAATAAAAGACATCGATTATTTCGCCAGCTGAAAATGCTGCGAATTTTGTATGATCAGAACCGGAAGTTGATAATATGTATAAAGTTAAAATATTGTAGAAGTCTTGAATTTTCACAGTTACGACGGGTTTGCGAAATTTAATACTTCGTAAAAATAAACGCTTTTGCAATATTTACTTTTTAATAAATGATAGTGTACTTCTATAAATCAATCTCTCATTGCTCTTTGTGGACCTCGATATATGAGCAAAACAAGTCGTTATCAGCATCGATCGATTATAGATAATTAAAGCGAAAAAAAAAAAAATCCGGCCATATTGGGTGCATTAAATAAATGAAAGGCCCTGGGAAAACGGTGCTGCCCTTTGTTTTGGGCGATGCCATTCTAGGAATTATGCTAATAATAGTGATTACAGGACAAAAAGCGAAGCAAAAATCAATGGTAGATTGAGGACGATGCGAAAAGGCTGCAGGCTATTCTGGTACTAGAGTGCGTTTTCAATGACCGAAAATTGACATTTTTACATATTTTTATCTGTTCCTGTACGCATAATTGCTGTCCTCACGGAAGGGAAGGATGGAATTCCTTTGCTCAAGGTAGAATTGAAATTGATTGGGAGGCATGAAAAGTAGTATGGATGAAATACATTCAGTTTTTTTCCCGCTGCTTTTTCTTTGCTCTACAGTTTATTTTTGATCCCTCAAAGTGGAACGGGCATTTTCATTTCAACTATAGCTTATCGCTCTGTTGTAAAGAGGAGTTTTAATACAATGTCGTGTGTGTTACTTGCTCTTTAACTAGTAGATAGTGAAGCATATGATCCGTTGAAAGTGCATGAAATATTTTCCGAAAATTATGATTACGTCATAGTTGTTGCACGTATTACCTCAATACGTACGTAAGATTTTTTTTTAATGAAAATCACTTTTTTTAGAATGATGATTTTATTCTAAATGGAATATGTTTGTGTTCTCTAATGCTGAATTATTTGTTAATTACTTAGACGACAATTTAGAATGAATATATTGTATTTAATTATTGTTAACGTATTGGAAAGTAGTTTTATATTAAAGCTACTAAAGTTTCACATCAGCTCAACATTAATTCCACTATCGTACTATCGTATTTAATACAAAAGAAATTTTAACTAAATTGTGCATGGCTAAAATTTAACTAAATTGTGCTCCAAAATAAATAACGTTAGTTTAACGATCAGGAATAATTAAGAAAAATAAACTAGGTAAGTGCTTTACACCATATATACACCATAAGCTCGGAAAGCAAACGCTCATATAATGAAACTTTATGCGTAATGGAGACTGTAGCTCATGAAGTTCCAAAACTTTGTAACGCTTACAATTGGGAGCACATGTTGAGCAAGATAATTGAACCAGCCAAGAGTTTTATGTAGTGCACAAAAAAGGAAGCTTCTTAATTGTGTAGTACGTGCAACTCATTTTCGTATACATTGAAACAAGTACGTCCACATTTTCGCCGTATGTTTGTACCTTATTATGTTGGATTTTTTTCAATTGTTTTGTGCATAAGTAGCTAATAATTTAGAGTTTGTGTTTATGAAGTTTTTAAAATTAATTTGTAATGATGAATTAGTGAAAATAGCGAAACACTAAAGCAAAAAAAAGAAAAAAAGGAAAAAAAAGGCAGTCGGTTTATTGAATCAGTGGTTAATTGAATCAACCATTCTAAGGAATCAAAAAGCCAAAAACAGAGCAATATCTAGCTTTTTTGAATAAACCGGTCTATCAAATGAACCGTTTTATTGAATCAAAACTGCTTAAAACAAACGTGATTCATATATGAGGCGGAAACAGTAATTGCTTTAATTTCAACATCTGTCATTGCTATTATTCTACGACAGAAATCTAGGATGTTAAAATTTAAGAGAAAATGACTGTATTTTCTACGATAAAAGTATTTAGGGGTATCTTCACTGTCAAATAGATTTTGAGAAGTTTATTTCCATAAGTTAGATCATTTTATTTTCTAAATACCTAGTGAGGGTGTAAGTACAAAACGGATTTTTTAAAAATATTTAGTTCATCCTCAGGTTTTAGATAAATTCTAAATCAGAAGTGATTTTTAAATCTCAAAAATATGAGCATCACATTAAAAAAATCGCAAAAACATGAGCATTGCATTAAAAAATCATAAAAATGAGCTCCATCGTAAATTATTTTTTAATCGCAAAAACATCAGCATGACAGATCAGGACAAATTCTTACCCCTGAACTGCGTTTCTAACGGTCGTTCAGCTTACCCACACAGAACAAACAAAGCCACGTGCAAGATTAATGGGAAAGAGATCCCTCTAATAACAAGTTTTGTTGGTCGTACAAATGCTTTTATTTTCGAAGCAAATATACGACGTCAATTTAGTGCATTAGTACTCGAATGGATCAGCACTTTTTTTAGTAAAGGGAGAAAGTGCAAATAAACATACTACTTATATTGTTATGTGTATAGATTATTCCGTCCCTGTTTATTACTACGTAAGTTATTTTCCATCTTTCCCTCTTTTCTTTTCATTATCGTGAATTTGAGTAAAATTGAAATAGAAATTGTTGAATGAGCTTCATGTTCATAAATAAACATTCATTCATATTCGTAAATAAACGTTGCTGAATGGCTTTCCAAAATATTTGAGAGATATCAATGTTTTTTCTTTTTTTTTTTTTTTGTAGGTTTTCAGTTGCATTTAGAATAACTTTTGGTACACTTTTAAGAAAACTCCTACATTTTTATAGCTATTAGGATTACCCGTTTTTTTTCTTTTCTTTTTTTAAATAGTTCTCTACTGCTTTGAATGTTTAGGTTGGAACAGGAATGATGATGTGCAGAATAAAAATTTTTGTTTTTTCTTTGTGTAAATTAAATATCTATTCTATAAATTAATCCGCTGCGCATACATTACAAGTTTAAAGTCTTGTAAGTCACTTAAACACTGCGTTTCTTATCTCGGGAATCATTGTTCGTAGTAATTTTTGGTCGTAGTCAAACTTTTTGTGTCCGAATTGTTTTCGAACTTCTTCCATGCTATTTCTATAAATATAAGTTAAGGACCAACGGCCCAAATGAAAAGCTAGATTTCATGTTTTTCCCCATTTTTTCCTCCGCTTTAAACACTTACTATCTTAACCCTGCACATTATTTTGAGCTTTTCTGAAATTGTAAGTATGTATCTAATACGAACGTTTGCGAAAATAAATCTCTTAGAAAGGTTAATGTTGAACATTTCATTTTAAGTTCTATTTGCATATATTTTCTTGTTTTAGTTAAGCTTTTTGTTTCAAGTTTTGGTTTGGCAGCATTCGCAAGAAGCAGACGATAAATTAAAAATAGCTTGGAATTCCCTGATTTTATAATCTTGAAATTTGATCACTATTTGTTCTGAGCATTCTTGATATACCAAATTTAGCTATTCTTGATGATTGTATATATTGTAAATAAAGTATTTTAATTAATGTAAACTAGCGTTAAGTGTTCCTTGAAGAAAATGAACAGCTTGACATATGGAATTCAAATAACTAAATTATTTTGGAGAAATATTAGAAGTCTTGATCTTCTATTGATGCTTGGAATCATATATTTTTTTAGTTGAAGGAAACATTGTACACTTTGCTTTCCTACTTATTATTTTTCAATGATAGTTTCAAAAAGAAATAAATAGTGACCATCTGTCAGAAAATTAGACATTTTGTCCTGCATGAGATAATCATTTCATTTCAAAAGTAATATTTAGAAAATGTAACACACAAAAAAATTTTGCATAAGAAATCCCACATGCATGTATTTCTTCTACAAGTAAATTGTTCGTATTGCACGTTGCACGTTTTAAAATGAAGTATAGAGCAGTGACTTAGAAGACAAATTGTCTACTTTTCCTTGGTATGGTGCTAATGTATGATACTTAATTTTCATATAGGGAGTTCAAGTAAACTTTTCATGTAACTACGATAGTCTCAAAAATATTCTTCCTTGAGTTTAGTTTAAAATTAGTATTATGTATTTTAGCTTCATTCAAAATGTATATGGGTTTGCTATTAATTTTACTATTAATTTAAATTATCTTAATTAAACATATATTTCACTTTTTTCTTCTTCTTTGTGTGAAAGTTGTTTACGTGGTTTTTATAGTATTTTCTTTCTTTATTGCAGATAGAAATTTTCTGATGAACTTCAAGTTACTGTAATATGATTAAATGACTTTGAAACTGCCCATTTCCAAAGTAAGTAAACATGATTTATAATTTTTTTTAACTGTATTAGTGCGCAAGTATGTACAACTCGTTAAATATTTAATGTATATTGTGCTTCTATCACGATCATAACATATATTTTGATAATCCACGAATCCGATTTTAAAAAGAGGAAATTTTTTAATAATACAGTTAAAACTCATCGGTAAAAGTATTTCAGAAACATTACAATTTGTGCTTTCAGTCTGGATTAAACAACTTTCATGGATTGTAAATGTTTCGTAACTGTGTCATTATGAATGCAAAAGTTTCGCTCCGATTGTAGTCAATTCTTTTATGCATTGGCAACCAACTGTTGAGTATTTTTAATTCTATTTGAAGCGAATCTACTTTAATTTTCGTCCAATAATTTTAAAGTATTTTTCATTAACGAGAAAACTATCCCTCCCCATTATTATTAATATTTTTAGTCTATTTTAACAAACATATAGTCCGGCTGCTTATGAATTTGAATTTATCTTACTAGGAAAAGCATAAACTCATATTTTATTTGTTGTCGTATTTGCTTTTGTTTCAACTTCCTGAAACAATTACAAACGATAAATATAACAAAATTTCAAAATTAATTTTCATCAGGATCTTGGACTCTTTTGCAAGGTATTGTTCGGGGGGGGGGGGATCCATAACGATTGAGAGTGTAAGCCATTCTGCCGTACTAAGTGCAAAAGTGGTATCTGCAGTCGACGAACTCAGACTGAGATATCACCCTTTAAAGTTTTGCGCCACCATATATTTGATTCAGATGAAATTTTTTCAGAATTTTTTAAAAAATATTTCCCGTTCTCAAATGACCATATAAGTTTGTACTTAGGTAAAATACGTCCCAAAAAGACACCTGGTGGTGATAACTCAATTTTGTTAAAAAGTGCAGATACGAATTTTGTGTTTAGCACGGCCTCATTGCTCTCAACCGGATGGGCTTGCATCCCTGAAGATATGAATAGTCCTCTGCTCTCAATTATAGTCATATAGACATATAAATCTGTACCTCAGAACCAGACTAACGTAAGTCCATTTTCGTCATTTTTCGGTAGAGGGGAAAAACGATTGTCGAATACATTGTTTTTCCCCTCTACTGAAAAATGACGAAAATGGACTTACGTTAGTCTGGTTCTGAGGTACAGAAATATCAGTTTGAAGGGTCTAAAACTGAAGGGCTTGGAGGATGAAGGGGCTAGGTTACATTTTAAAAATGAACACTGTACAATGGTAAGCAATGGATATAGATAAGCAAATAAAACTTGGTACATCAATAAGTACATGTCATTAGACCGATTTCATACGCACAGTAACGACGAAACCAGAAAACAAAAAGCTGCAACAACTGCAACAATAAAATTTTAAGCTTTGATTACTAGCAATTTCGGTTTTGTCACATGACCCCTTTATCTCCCAAACCCTTCAATTATTATTATTAACTATTTTAATTCTGTATTTTTATTTATTTATATTATTTTTAAAAACTTGTTTCTGGTTATTATTGTTTAATTCACAAGAATTCTCCTTCAAACTCCTGAATTGTCAATTAGACGATACCTTCACCTTTTACAAGTTAGATAAAGTAACCCTATAGTTTTTTCGTCTCTCGATTTTGATGGCTAATTTTAAATTTTTCGTACAGAAAGTTGAATTAAGAAATCGTGTTCTTTTTTATGTGTCATTAATAAATTCTTCGCTTTCTTCTACCCTATTTTTAATAATTTTGGAATATCATTTAATAAGTTTTCTGTGTCCCTAGATATTTTTCTTTGAGTTAGTTCTACTGAGTTCCGGAGAATTTCTACTTCTCTTTTGTTAGACAACTTTAATTGATTTTTATGGTTTCTTACTTGATGATTTTAATACGTTTCTTTTAGTATTTAAAGTACTTTACGCTGTTTTCATGTTTAAATATTTTATTGTATTTCGATCGCATGTTGGTTTTATTTACTACCCTTGTAAATAGTGGCTACCGTTGGGTGTTTGTATTCGTGCTTTGTCAATAAACCAGAAATTATTATTAAACCATTATTATTATTATCGCTTTCCTCCTACCAGAACAGTCCCAATTTAATTTACACAGCTTTTCATCAAAATTCAAGTTACACAAATTACTTAAACGTTTCTTTCTTTAAGCATGAAACGTATTCCGAATAAGTTCTCTTGCCAAGTTCAGAGTTTTCCAATTTTATCTGAAATGTCTTTGTTAAACATGAAAATCCATTCTTATTCTTAATTATCTATTAATGAGGTTTTCTGATTGTCAACCATTGGTGCCATTCATTAAGCTTGAAGCTTTACAACTATAGAATCGGCCAAAGTTGAAATATTTCAGCTCTTTTAATAATAACTACCTTCAAATTTTGGAAAAATCTTTATTTGCAACATTAAGTCGTGACATCTCAGCTTCTATATATGACAGATATTCCAAACTGATGATCTCAATAATTAGAGATGCTGCACTGAAACTACAGCATCTGAAAGCTCTAATTTGGTTGTCAGTACATGCTTATTAAAGAGTATACTTAACAACCGAAATATTGCAAAGAAGGGATTCTTCAATATTTAATATTCATATTTGTATGGGTGGAATGGAAATAAGTACTTGTGCTCTCCATTCTTTTGTTTATATTTTTAAATTCAAGTAAACATATGTTTGAAATTTATTTTACTGCATTTTTTTTGCCCTGTCCTTCTTAAATTTTTAGAAATAAAGACAATAATATTGAAAACCGTCTAAGTTCTAAGGCAATATTTTTCAATTTTCCGCGCCTTACCAAGGGGCATTGTGTTTTTTTCTCGGGGCAATTCAAGAATGAGTAATTTATGCACTTTTCAAGTTCTCAGTGATTTTCTTTTTACTTTCCCATATTTCTTTCTCTTCGTATTATTTTTAGACGTTCTTGTAAGCTTTTTCAGCCTGCGTTAAATAAGTTTTTGGGGTATGTCAAAGAAAAAGTATTCTTTTCTTTCTTGAGTGATGCAAATTATCTTTCGCTATTGAGGGCATTTGTATTTTAAGAGTACGTCAAGCTCAAAAAAAATGTTGAATCTCCGGTTTAAAGTATATGTTGGATAAACATGTTCTACCAGACGCATATTCTGGAAGTTCCACTGTGATTGATTAAAAGAATAGTTCCTGATGATATAGGATAAATTGTCGTGGGTTGTTTTAAACTTTTGCAGAAATGTATGGGACCGAGAGTTGATTTAAAATAGTACTGTGACTTATGATAGAGAATTAAAACTGAAAGTTTGCATTTTAATGTTTCATTTCTTATTTTTAAGAAGGTGTCTCCTTAATTCTTTTGATACAGTTAAAAAAAATATCACCTTTAACTTTATACCAGTAATACTTCTTTTAGTTAATCTACGTCATGATAATGGACCTAGAAGTATTGCTATTCTTGGTAACAAAATACAAATACTGAAACAAAATATTTGAAACAATTTTGCTTTCATGCTTACTCCTATACACTTAATATGGAGTTTTTACTGTTGAGCAACGTAGCCAAAATTGAATAAAATAAAATTTTGCATCAAATATTTTGCATTGCTTAATGTGCTAATCTAAGCTATTAAAGTAAACAAGCTATCCTAGCAAGACAAAGAAGTTTAATTTTCGCATGATACAGTAACGGTTTTACGGACTACAGTCTAATATAGAATAGTCATTAATATCAAAAAAAAATCTTGAACCACCCGGAATTCAAACAATAAAATTTACAAAAATTGTGTCCCATTTATTGAGGCACAGTTTTTGTTTAAAAATGTCAAAAAAAAAAAAATAAATAAATAAATAAAAAAAAAAAAAAATAAATAAATAAATACATTTTTAACAGTTTTAATTTTTTATCAGTGATGTAAATACCCTCGTTATCAACAGCCTTTTGCCACCTAATATGTAAGCTTACAAGCACGAATAGATGGAAATCAATTGATTTTTGGCGAAAAATTTTTGGAAATGGCAGCTTGGAAATAAGTCAGAGTGATAAAATTTTGTGTTACAGAAAGTGTTTTAGCAATCGAAAGAAAAGGTAACAGATAGTGCAATTTGTGGCGAGAATATTTCCACTATTGTCAGCATAAAAAGTTGATCCTAAAACAAAAAAAAAAAAAAAAAAAAAAAAAAAAAAAAAAAAAAAAAAATGCAAGACCACTCTGTCTCGGCGAATCCTTGAAAAGTAAATGAACTGTTCCCATTATTGTTACCCCATACTGCTCCGAACTATATGGGACAAAAATACTATATGGAATAAAAAAAAGAAATCTTGAAAATTCGTCAGCCACCCGAAATGCCTCTCCAGATATTTTGCTCTAAAAACCGGTTAATTTTTGTCCATCCAGGATTGGCAATTTGGGTAAAAGGTGGTTGATAATGAGGGTAATTACATCGTTGATTAAAAATAAAAAATTAATCTCTGTGATGAAGATGAAGCTTAGTTGTGTTACCTAATGCAATGCAAGGAAGGAAAGATGTAACTTACTGGCGGTCATTGCGTACCTAACAAGTAACTAATGAACGGGTTCGTCTTTTTTATTGTTCTTGTTGTTGTCGAGTTTAATAATCATTTTGAAAGTGTAGGGGGCCACTGCCTCAAGAGCTTGTACTTCTTTATTAACAAAAAAACCCCACATCTACTTTATTATCTACACAACACCATAAACATTTACAGCCCAAGAGAGGAAATAACACCCAGGGCTCTGGTTGTATTCAAAACCACATCCTCCGCCATTCAAAGTGCAGCTTCTTCCTTAGAACCACGGAGCCCCCCCCCCTGTTTTTTTTTAATTAATATGTATAATATACAAATGTATAAATGCTGGAATCTTATTTCGTATGTAGATCTTTTGCTTAATTTTGAAGCCAACCACTTGCAGATTTTTTATTGGAATGCGCCTGTAAATTTTGAAAAGTTTTCAGTTCTAAATGATTAGATCGACCAGTGATTAAAGGCTTGCCAATGAATCAGCAGTTTTTTTTCTCTCTCTTCTCTAATGAATGGCAATTTTTTAAGAACAGTTTCAAAAGTTTTTCTTCCTCTTTGACAGCATTAACTTCCTTCTATTCAATTCCCAAAATGAAAACAACCAAAATGTGTTGTGTCCCTCCACTGGGTGGGAGTGTTTATTAACTGTCTTGGGGCACTTTTCCCACGCCCTCCCAAAAAAGGTAAAGCGAAATCGTAACACTTCTGTCAGTTTCTCTCTCTTTTTTTTTTCAAATAAAGAAGTATGTTACTAAAAGTGTTTTTAGATGTGTATGCAATGCCCCAATACTATTTTTTAATGCTACTATACATTTCTGAAAATGAAATTTAACTTGAATTTATTCACTGGCTACATAGATAGGAATGACACATTTTTGCTCCTCAGCAGTGTTTAAACCAATAAGAAATAAATGTGATTCATTCACTACAATACTATTAAGTTCATTTCCTTTTCTCTGCATAAGTAGAGGCATTTCAGGCAATAGGAAATGCAAAAATCCACAGCAAGGGCAAACTGCAACAGGAAACCTCGTCCTATCTCCATCCTCTCCGTAATCCCCTCTCAATACTCGCCTGTCTATCAAAAAACTGTTCTTATTATCCGATTCGAACCGACGCAACGTTCGATTCGAAGTCTGATCCCCCTTCCAAATTAGCAAAAAATAAGGAAAAGCGGCCCAAGGAGAAATGTCCTTCCTATGCCGACAAAGGGAGAGAAGAGCACGCGCGCTGCACGCGTATTGACTAGCAGATCGAACACCCCTCGGAGACCCCCCCTCGAGGACAAAAGGGCAGAGAGGGGGACCAGCTGGCGTGTGCCAGCGCGTGCCATATGACGCTGCCAGCCCCCCCCCCCCATTATCAACACAGCCACCCATTTTGTATACTCCTGCTACAGTGTTGGAGAACGACAAAAACTTTTTCTCTTGCTTCTAACGGGCTTTATTTATTTATTTTTTTTTCTCTCCCCTGTCTCGTCTTCCGGGGTTGCTGTTTCCCCCATATACCTTTGTTGGAGCAGGCCGCTTTTGCTCCTACCACCTGCCCCTTCAGAATGGAAGGGAGGGTAAACCGGGGTTATTTCTCCCCTTCTGCCCTTTCAGCCAGCCTCTTCTCTCTCCCCCCTCCCTTTTTTTTGCCGCTTTCGCAACCGATGGAGTTTTCTCAACCGTCCGCCGCGGTAAACGGAGTTCTGAAAGCGAAACAGTCGGGAAAGTCCGTCGGAGCTGCCGCTACTTGTTGCGCGCTTGCTATTATCTAATCAAATTAGTTATGCTGGGAAATTGAAGAAATTTTGAAACTAATTAAGTGAAAGTGTGCGAGAAAGAGCATTTTTCGTGCTTGAAGTGGAAATGAAGATGCTTGCGTATCTTTTCGTGGCAAATGGATGTAAATCTGCTCTGAATTAGTAAGTTATTTTCTTTTCTTTTTGGCATCTTTTCTTAAGTTTTCGCGATATCTCTCTTTAGATCAAGCGTCATATATCACAAAAGTGTCATTACATACTTTACATTTAATCAATTTTTAATCATACGCAACTGAATCTGATAAATAATACGAACTCAGTTATAGACTTCTGTTATTGGTTTCATAGCTGTTTAATTTTAAATCTTTTTTTCTTTATTTTATTTTGTTTATTGATTTATTTTGAGAAACTCGTTAACTAATAGCCTTGTTCTTGGGTGTATCTTAAACTGAAATACTTATTAGGACAATTTTTCAATTGAGCAAAGTCTGTTGTGTTTACTCGCTGACTTGCCCTTTGAGCGTAGTCCGTAGTACATTATTATGTTATCTGTGCATTTGACATTTTTCTTCTTCAATACTTCACATGTCTTTCACGATAAATTTGAGATTTAGAATTAATTATAGTTCAGACACCATGTGTTTATTGATCCTCTAATAGTTTTATATTTGTTTTGCTATACGTGATACGTATACATGTTTACAGTAATTTCTTGTCATAAAACATATGAATTAAATTGTGTTTTTGTTTTTTGTAAACACACACACAAAAAGTATTGAATTAGTCAATGCTTAGTTGCCTTTTGTATTTTCTATTTAAAATAGCGTTCAGGGGTTTCATTAAGCGCATTATGGTTTTCAAGAGTGAAACTCAATTTTACAGATATTTGTTTTTGATATTTACATTGACACTGTTGAGAATCTCCTTCAACATAAGAGTAACCCATCTGTCAAAAATTTGTTATTTTGTTGCTATATGTACTTTTTTTTTAAAATTTTTATCCCCAGTGTAAAAACACAAGTCCATTGACATGAAACAGTAGAACAGCTAAAATACGAATATAATAAATAAAAACCTTCAGAAAAGCTAAAGGTTTCTAAAATTAAATAATTTGTATAACATTACAAACACTTTAGAAAGTCAAGAGTCAGTAAAATGTTGGTCAAAAAGAGTTCTTTCTTTGTCAACCCACTATAATTAAGAATGTGTTTAGGCGGTGCTTGATGTGCGTTGCAAATCGTGCAAGTAGGGAAAACATTTTCCCCTACTACGAGAAAAAGTGTTCCTTACTTACACGACTTTTAAAGTACTCTATAAAAACCATCATTTCAATTTTTAGAATACAGTTGAGAAAATAAATTTTTGGGAATTGTTAATCGTAGTAATTTTCAGTGGTATTTAGCCAACGATTATCGTTGCACTAAACGTGTAACCGTATTTTAAAACTTTAATTATAAAATCAGGAAAAAAGAAAATTGTGATTATTTTTAACATTGTTGTTAAATAGTTAACCATGTGCAATTCTTATTCTTCTTTTCTCTTGACTTTTGCCGGTTTAAGCACTTGAAACACATTACGTTTCAATAGTTTAAGACATTAGCTGTATGCAATGGCACAGCGAAAGAGGGGATGAGCGGGTTTAGGGATACAAAAACTCCATAGAGGACATGATTTTAACATTATTGTCAATCCCAATCCTAATATAGTAGTTTTTATGTATGTTACAACTGTTTTGATCATAAAAGGAAAAAAAAACGCCCTCTAGAAGATGATTTTACCCGCCGTAGTGGTTGTATGAAAGTGAGTATTAGGCAATGAATTGTACATGACTAAAAGTATTATTGAGATTCTATAACGGTTGCACAATCTTGTGATAAATTACTTTATGTGTTCATTTAAATGCTCTGCAAATTTTCTAAATCTTATATTTCTTTCATTTTTCTTGCAACTAGTTTTTTTACTATCAAAAGATTCATAAATATCTCAATTCTATAGAGATGTACTATTTAAATGATTCTGAATATGCGTTAAAGTAGAAAAATGCAATTTGGTACAGCTCGAAAATAAATATTTCGACGGAAGAAAACTCTTTGTCAGAGAAATAATTATTTTTCAAACTACTATTATTTTTATTGTACCGGTGTTCCGGTTTAATAGAAAATTTTCCGTGTGATTGTAAGAATTGAAAATTGGTGGAGAAAAAACGGGTTAGTTGTTTTTTTAAAGTATTTTTTAAAAACTTTTGTATCACTTTTTTTTTCAACTATATTTTAGCTATATGTTTGGTTATTGATTTATTTTTAGGGGAATAGGGGCTTAAAGAACATTTCTTGTTAAACTGCTTGCTTTCTCCTTAGTTTATTTCCTTGATGAAATTCAAACGTTACCCTTTTTAAAAACAAAACATAAATCTTAGCTACCTTGTAATTCATTTTTTTATTTATACTCTGAATACATTTCAAGCAATATCAGGAACAATGTTCTGACCTATTCATCAATTATGACCCCCAAAGGTTCTTTTTTTAATTTCTAATGTTCTTTTCTAATTTTTAATTTTTTGTCGCATATTCATTATTTGTAAAAAGTAATTTTCCTCATAAAGTCTTCATTTAGTGGATTACTATATTAGAACTTAAGAATAGATTTTGATCAAATATTAATCACATTGTTTAATAACATATGCCTTTTAAGAGCATATATGCAAGTGAATCATATATTTATTATAAAATATGAGTCGGATATAAAGATACATGTTTGCATAGCCCATAATATTTGTAATTTAGTATTTCGTTTCTGCTGAAATGCTAACATTTTTTTTCTCGATAAAATATAGTTAATCCAATAATAAACTTACTGTTTTAGAAATATTTATTAAGTATAAAAATGCGAGAAAGTTATTTATATCTGAGATGAATGAAATTACTTTATTACGGCATACTAAAATGTATCTTTATGCGTTTTAACCACACTATTCGAAAACGCAATTGTTTGTTTTATTTGATGAGTTTGGAATTTCGATTGATTAGTTTAAAGAGTGTAAAGTTGACGAACTTAATGTCTATTTGATAATGTTATTGATTTTCGGATAGGTAAAACAGTGATTTTTAAGGTATAGAAAGTAATTTTGTTTATTGCACGCATGTTGTTATATCAAGTAGAAAAATAACTGAATGTATGAACCGACATTTTTTTATTTCTGATCTTTTGAAGTTATTGCTAGGAAAGAAATCAAACGTATCTTTCTGTCACAGCTTCAATTTTTCTTTAAATTTACACTTGAAATTTATTTTAAGTAGATTATAAGGGTTTCCTACATAGCAAAAATATGAACTGCTGTTTTTACTGTATAATACTGGCAGCCGAGGCTCCAATTTAAAACTAAAATGCACAGTAATAAATTGTAAAACTAGCAATTTTACAGTTTCTTACAGTAAAGTTAACAATTTTACAGTTTCTTTCACTAAAGCTAGCAATTTTACAGTTTCTTTCAGTAAAGTTAGCAATTTTACAGTTTCTTTCAGTAAAGTTAGCAATTTTACAGTTTCTTTCAGTAAAGTTAGCAATTTTACAACTTCTTTCAGTAAAGTTAGCAATTTCACAGTTTCTTTCAGTAAAGTTAGCAATTTTAGTTTATTGCCGTAAAATTTAAAGTATTATACTGTAAAAACAACAGTATAATACTAGCAGCAAAGGTCTAATTTAAAGCTGCAAAACGCACTGTAATAAACTGTTAAATTAGTAATTTTAGTTTATTACTGTAAAATTAGCAATTTTACAGTTTATTACTATAAAATTAGTTGTGTTGTACTTAGAAGCAACATTCATTTTTTACAGTGTATAACATTTTTAAAACGGATACATTTTTTTTCTTTCTTTTTATTTTTCATACTGAATGCCGTTGAATTAGAGGATCCTGACTACGTTAGATTGTTATGTAATTTGTAGTTCGAAATAATAAATAATGTTTTGTAATTTGTTCCCAGTAGTTGGTTTATTATATATAAGACAAATATTTTGATTAAAATATTTCTTATCAACAACAGATGTTTTTAAGTAAAATTTGAGCATTAAATTTGATGTCATGTCAGTATAAAACTTCGGTCAAACTTCTAGACAAGCTGAAAAACAAGCTGAACTGATTGGGGCCATCAAAAGTAGGCACCACATGAATGTATTGCAAAAGAGCAATAGCATTTCATTATAACCCCTCCCCCACTAAAAAAAAAAAAAAAGACTACGCAAGTACAAAAATAGAAAAATCGATACTGACATTTCCTGAAAGATTAATCATCGATTCATGTTGAGATCGCGTGACAATTCGTAGTGGGTGTTTCCAAAAAAAACAAGGGTTGATAACAGTTCATTATAATATCGAAGGGTTTTTTTACGTTCGTCGTAAAACGAGTTTCGAATAATGCCGTATCATTGTATAATAATAGAATGGATTTTTTTCTTTAATGGTTTTATAACTTTGTTTGAATGTTCTGTTTATTTACGCTATGATGTTACTCACAATTTAAGCATTTAGTATCAAAATTAGCTCAAAACATTTAAAAAAAAAATGTTTAGGTGAGACGTAAAAACATTTGATGTTTGCCCACGTAATTCTTAAAAAGTTTTTGTTTATTTATGTATTTGTTTGTTTACTTTAAATAATATTTAGTGCACTATTCCATTTTCATTTTCTTTGCCAAATTAGAGGTATTGTGTAAAAGGAGAAAAAAAATAGATTGATGTGGGTTTGAAATAAATGTGACTTAGGAAGGGAATTCAAGTGAATCACAGACGATCGCAACTCACCATTGCAATCGCAAATTCCCAAATTTGGATTCAAGTGAAACGTTACAATCGCTATGAGATGCGATTCTAATGTAATTCGACTTCCAGTAGCGATTGCAATTTTGTCTATTGCGATCGCATCGAAGCGATTGCAATGGTGTTTTACTTGAATTCGGCTCTAATTTTAGATGTATTTCTTATTTTTCCGTTTAAATTCCAATTTAATTAATGTTGTATCTTCATGTCACTTTAAACACTGTAAAAAATAGATGTTGCTTTTACAGTATAATACATATAATTTTATAGTAATGAACTGTAAAATTGCTAATTTCAGAGTAGTTAACTGTAAAATTGCTAGTTTACAGCCTGTGCTGACAGTATTATACTGTTGCTTTTACAGTGTAATACAGTTAAATATAGGGTAAAATTGCTAATTTTACAGTAATAAACTGTAAAACTGCTAGTTTTACCGTAGTGAACTGTAAAATTGCTAGTTTACAGCCTCTGCTGCCAGTATTATACTGTTGTTTTTACAGTGTAATACAGTTAACTGTAGAGTAAAATTGCTAATTTTACAGTAATAAACTGTAAAACTGCTAGTTTTACAGTAGTGAACTGTAAAATTGCTAGTTTACAGCCTCTGCTGCTAGTATTATACTGTTGTTTTTACAGTGTAATACAGTTAACTGTAGGGTAAAATTGCTAATTTTACAGTAATAAACTGTAAAATTGCTAGTTTTACATTATTAAACTAAAATAGCTAGTTTTACAGTTTATTACTGTGCTTTTACAGTTTTAAACTGGAACCTCTGCTGCCTGTAAAAGCTTTTTTTTTTGCAGTGTAGTCTATAAAATAAGTTATAAACAATGCGAGTAGATTATGCAAATTTTAACAAAATGTTATTGATATTACTCGCTCGTTTTTAAGGCGGCCATTACTGTTAGAAACATGCATGGCACTAGTTTTGGAATAAGACGGGTGTTTGACAGCTCTTTGCAATCTGATTGAGTCCTTCAATCCCACCAACAGTGGGATTCGTTCAAAATTGTTTAGTAGCGCTTTTATATCGACCAAAAATATCAAAACATTAAAGAGAACACTCATGGATTGAATGATTTTGATATTAAACACCTTATTCGTATCACTACTTTTAGTGTATATGACGGATTCCCCGTTCTTTTCTTTTTTTCAATTGGACGTTTTATTTTATGGGAATGATTGTTATTTGTAGCATTTTATTTGTGTTGATTGTTGATTCTATTTTTGTTCACTTATGTATTGAAAAAAAAAAGTGTTTGAATGTAATATGCTCCTGATGAAAAGCATGGACCGTTGGAATTGCTGAAACATAATGCCGATTTATTCAAAGGATAAATTTGAGATCCTTCTGTACAAACTTAAGTATTTACTTTTTCTATAAGTCGTTTCTATACTGTGATAAATTGCTTTAACTCATAAAAAGGTATATAAGTATATTTAAAATAATTTAAAGCCTAAGACAATTTATAGAGAAACGGTTGCTAGTAGAAAATAGATGTTTGCTTACCCAGGTAGCATAAATAACCTTAAAACGTTTTATAAACGTTTTTAAGCGGTTGTTACAACGTTAATAACCATTTTACAACCTTTAAAAAACGAAGTGTGCTATTTGGGTACAGGATTGTTTACTTCTGGAAGAACTTTTTGCTAAAGTTGAGATTCCATACGCCTTAGAAAACACTTGCCGTGAAAAATGTATCCTATCGAGTAACACAAGACGGTACAGATAAATAAAGATTAAACTAGGTGACCCGTGCGGAATTCCGCAAAAAAAAAAAAAAAAAAAAAACTTAAAATTTAATACGACAATTTTTATTGGCTTCATTTGCACAACATCGCCATCTACTGCCGTCGTTCTGACAACTTTTCAAAGAGATCAAAGACACGTTCACTTTTACAACTACTACAAAAGTGATACCCTATATTAAAATCAAATACCCAAGGCTACTACTAAACTAAATACTAACGTTATCGCAAAACTATCATAGTATTTTGAAACAATAAAAGTTACAATTAAGGTTTACCGAGATAAGCCTTGGCTTGAAATGTCGCATTTAAAATTGATTTGAACAACAATGTAACGATTTTGACAGTTGAGCAAAAAATTTAACTTTTTCAAACTTCAATCGCTTATAAGTCGCTTAAACGTGGATTTTCGAGATTCTCGTTACGCGGCGCTAGCGGAGAAACGTTCTAAAGAACGCATTTTTTTTAATCTTTCGAATGAAATCAAAATGGAGACGATACGACAATTATTTCGCTAGATAGAGTCAATTTTGTGCCCAAAAATTGAAGTTCGAATAAAAAACGAACCGACACTTTTGAGAGGGTGGGTCTAATTTTCGTCAATAGCCCGCGGGATAAGCTTCAAAATCATAAATTTTCTTGCAATTCGATAAAGAAATGAGCGAGTTTCGACCGGGTATAGGATTCGGCTTAGAGAAATAATATATGGAGATTGTGTTTCGTTGTAGAACATATTAGCGTATTTATGGGTTCGGGTACAAGTGATCATACTTGTATATAACTCTTATATAATATGAATTATGCGCATAGTTTTCAACTGTTTTTATTACTATTTATAAACACCTATTGTCATCAGTAGTATTTTCACTGGTCAGAAGTAACATAAACTCGAGATTGGTAACCAATTTCTGTTGAAAAGGCATTTGCTATATCACAAAACTACGGAATATTGAATTTAATTTTTTTTATTCCCGTTAAGAGATGCATATAGTAAAACGTTTCAAATAGCTACGTATAATTTGAAGTAGTTTCACTTTAAATAGTAGATTTCGGCCCTAATTGAAGCGACTGCTAGTGTTTATATTTCCCGATTGTTAGTTGGAAACTAATAGCCAATTAAAATTCAAATATGCAATTCAGACCCATTTTACGTTTTAAAGCATTGTGTTCAAAACAATATCAAGTAATACTATTTCATTGGGCTATTTTTAAAATTTTTAAAACAATACCATTAAATTGTTTTAAGTGATGTACTTACATTTCTTAAGCAAGTTTGTGTTTTAAGGAATCTAAAACAAGTATTGTTAGTTAATACACTGAATTATTTTCTTAATCTTACGTTTTTTAATTTTTTAAAAGTTTTATATGGATTGAATGTTTTTGCATTTTTGGTTTATTCGACAGTAAATTTTCAATTACTATAAATCTATAAAAGGAAATTTGTGACGCTTCAGCTATAATTGCTTCATTCACTTTAAAATGATTAGATGTTTCATCGTTAAATGTGAGGAACAGAAATTCACCAATCTTTCTCTAAAGTTCAAATTTATGAAGATTTTAACTTTATTAATTGCACCACACGTCTTCAGCCATAGGCAGGGGGGCAAGAGGGGCGACAGCCCCCTCACTTCCAAAAGTGAAGGGGCTCTGCCCTCTCACTTTACGGTTAAAAAATAATGATCGGGGGAAAAATGATTTTTTTACTTGGTAGATCGATTTATTTCACCAAAATAAAAGCTGAAAATTTCAAAAACAAGCTGAAAATTCCAACGTTTTTGATGTTATTTCATAAGAATGGAGCTTTTAATCGTGAGGGGGAATCTCTGTTAGCCGTACATAGCCTGGTTGAAGTTTCCTATTCATATTCTGCATATATCAGAGGTCATTTAATCGGTAATGCTGAAATAACAAGCACAAACAATAATGTAAACAATAACGTAGTCAAATTTTACACACACACAAAAAAAAAAAAAAAAAAAAAAAAAAAAAAAAACGAAAAAAAAAAAAACGAAAGAAAAAAAACAGAAAAAACCTTCAAGGGTGCAGCAGCCTCTACCCCCCTCCGCACACATTTCTTCTGACCCCCTACTTTTTTGGTACAACAACCGCCTATGCCTTCAGCGGATGCTCATTGATTGCTGAGAGATTAGAAGTTCTGATAGCTGAGTATATGGTTTAAAAGTAAAAAGCATTCTTTAGTCTTAGACGCTAAAAATATTGCCGGAAATGGCTACATACCAACTTACGTGTTTAATATTCCTTTCTGGTACTACAGAAATTCTAGCAGTATTGCAAAAGTTTTCTTTTCAATTTAAAATAAGTATTGAAATAACAGTAACATTTTCCTTTTTAGTCTTAAATTGTGTTTAATTACTTGTCTGTTCAAAAATTCGTTTTTTCCTTTTAAAAACTGTTAACTATTCAACGAATAACCCATAAGTTTTTGTAATAGCTATTGTACGAAAACACAAAGAAAAATAAAACTATACTAAATGCAAGGAGTTGACAACATTCTTCATTAGTTAAATCTTTAATACATTGTCTTTCATCATTTCTTTTTTTAAATATAGTAAAATCGATTTCTAGAATACTTTGTTGTATGGGATGCCCTTCCACGCTTTCCTCAAAGCAGTCATTACTAAGTAATACATTGTTGTGACACATAATTGATTATCCGCATATGCATACACTTAATATCTACAGTAAATTGTATTTAATCGGCCGAATTCTTGTATGACAGATTATTGTTTTCCTTTTCCATGCAAAAGCAATTTGTGTGTAAAATTTTAGAATGATTTATCGTTAGTTTTATTTTTTTTTTCCACAAATGGGATTCGTACCTGGGATTGTAGAATCTCTATTATTGGTCTGACTTTTCAAACCATATTGTCATTAATGGATTGCTTTGGAAATGATACATCATTACTTTATATTTTCATATCAAAATGACTCATATAGTTGTAGATGATACATAATTTTTTCGTATTTTCACTCTCAACTGATCAATATGTAAAGTATTTAACAGTTTCGAACGGTTAAAATGTTTTTTGAACTGTAATTTAACGTGTTTACTTTTATACTGAAAAAAATATGTTGTTGAATTTTTTAAAAAGTTTTGTAAAATTAAAGTTCTACTATTATGTTTCTATTCAGTAGAACAAAACTTAAAACAATTGTTACATTTATGATAGATTTTCGTTGTAGAGATTTTTGGTTTGTTGATGCATTTTCTTAATGGATATCACACAATGAGTAGCTTTGTCACTAAAATTGAATGTTAGGCAGTTACCATCTCTTAAAACGTATTTTCAAATTGAGAAATTCCTTTTATGTCTCAAAAGTATTTACAGTGAACTCTCACTTATACGCCGCCTCATTTATGCGCCTTTTTCACTTATACGACGATTTTGAATGGTCCCGGCACATTTCATAGCAAAATAATGATAGTATCATTCGTTTATGTGTCGCTCTAAAGATAAATATTTCATTTATGCGCCGAATTTTCCCTAAAATATAAAAAAATAATTTATTTTCTTGAAAAAATAAGCATTTTTCTTCACTTTCCTCTTTAATCTGTCGCCTTTATTGCTCACGGAAGGCATTTTTTCCACATGAACTAGAGTTCGGAGAGGGACAATTATCTATTATGGATCGTTTTAAAAGGACCAGTTTGTAAGTAGGTAAGATACAATTTTTGTTTTCCTTCTATCATTGTAGTTACGTTACAGTAATTGCCAAACCGTAGTAACATGTCCCTTTTCCATAGAAACATTCTTATTCATTCTCTCGTTAGAAACTATGTTGCGTTTTAGTCCTTTAAATAGGCTTGTTCACTTATACGTCTCTCTCACTTATGCGCCTTTTTCTGTTGGTCCCTTGGGCCGGCATATAAGTGAGAGTTCACTGTATGTGGCGAAAAGTTTTTAAAAGACTGCATCTTTGTAATTCAAATGTGTGCTTCTACTCAATGAAACAAAATTTAGAAAAACAAAGTGACATTAATGATTGATGTCATCTCACACCATTTTCGTTATAGAGATCATATACTCATTAGCTCTGCCGTTTTAATTAATGTTTGTCAATTTTTAGTACTTGAGATGCTTTTTTGAAATGAAATTTCTTATAATTTCTACTAACGATAATCTTTATATTGTTATTTTTTACCTTTAGTTTTGCATCTCTTTTTCTCAAAGGTGTGTTTATACTGAATGAAACACTTATGATAAATGTCGCACAAGCATTTTTGTAAAAGAAATCACACAACAGTAACTTTGTATTTTTAATGAAAATTTTGATAGTTTTCATCATTTAAAACACATTTTTAAACTATAATACAACATAATTTCCATTAAGTAAAATTTTTACGTTGCTACATTTTTTTTAGAGCTTTGAATCTTTGTTAATCAAAGATGTGAAACAAACATTTCACAAACTGTCACATTTATGATTGATATCCCCAGTCACATTTTCACAATAGAGATCACACAATCAGTAGCTCAGTCTTTTTAATTAAGCCTTATGACTGTTTTCTACTTTCACTATTAGCATAATCACACAGCAAGAGCTCACGCAATATCTGCATTATAATGCTTACACATATCTATACAATTGGAGGTTTCGTGAACAGAGTTTAGCATGTCAGCTCTGCCACACGAAAATTTGTGATTGTTTAGTGGGTGTTATGTGAGTGACGTGATAACACGCGATCGCTGTTAACTGTCTCGTTTTCATTTTTCACAACTCATCTGATTTGTGTATTGTGTAAGTGTTTTAGTGTGAGTCTATTATTGTTTTTTTTTCTGTGTGACATCCACGTTAATAGAAGGTGTGGTTGATGATAGTTTGGAAGTTGATATTTATTTTAAGAGCAGGCGATGTTTGAACAAGAAGCTTCTGTGGGATGCTTATCTCATTAATGCCTGACTTTTTTTTTTCGAAAGATATTTTGTATACTGGTTACAAATATGGTTTAATGTACAGGAAAATATTAAAAAAGTATCATGTAAAAAATATTTTTTTTTCAATTAAGAAAAGAAAAATCGTTCTTAAAAAGGGACGCTAGACACCAGAGGGTACATACTTCTTTTCCTAATTTTTTTTTCTGCCTATGATATAATATTTAAAGAGACATTTTATAAGAAGAAATAAAAGCAGCAATTAACATAAACTGGAAATAATTTTTAAAAACTTAGCTTTTTGTTCTTGAGATTGTGAACGTTGTAATTCTTGATAAAGATCACAATAAAACGGCTACAGAACACA
Organism: Uloborus plumipes; assembly: GCA_038373865.1. Lineage (NCBI taxonomy): Eukaryota > Metazoa > Arthropoda > Arachnida > Araneae > Uloboridae > Uloborus > Uloborus plumipes. The sequence continues at coordinate 53,499 of JAXGGA010006697.1, forward strand.
CTTTACAATGGTTGTGTGCTGCAATCTGTTAATAATGAATTGAAACAATACCAAAGTAATAGTTGAACACTGTTATTTGGTTGAAATGTTAATTTTTGGAAAATTCAGACACACTTTTTTGACCGTCCCTAAAAAGGGACGCTAGGCATTAATGGGTTATGCTCTTTTTACTGACTGCATAGGTCTTATTTCACAAGTAAATTACGGGAAGCGAATGAGAAGCATGGAGATCATTGTTAATGCTTTTAAAAAACGGTGTTTTTGTATTTATCTCTTGATGTCTTTTTTTTTTGTAATACACTTCTTTTACGTTTTCATACACATTTCTCCCAATGAAGGATTTTGTTTAAAATTTTGCTTTTTTAAAATAATTTTCTTGAAATGTCAGTTAAATCTTTGTGCGGTTCATTGAGGCATATATCATTCTTTATTGAGTTAGAAAAGCATTACCTCTATTAGAAATTTCCTTTTATTAGAACTTATTCCTTATAGCAGCTCTTGTGTTCAAATAATCAATGAAAGAACTAGGGACGGAAAACATTAATGATATGAAAAACATATATTCATTGCATATCGAGAATTTCATGGGCGTCAATTGTAAACTACTATGATCCACTAATAATGAAGTTGCGTGTTATCAATCAATTTTTTTCTGCTATCTAAAATCCAAAAAATGTTTTCCAAACTCTAAATTAAATGCTAGTAATCATTTTTACAAGTTTTTTCTATATAAAAAAATATTACTGTTACTCTTTATTCATAACCGTAAGATTGTATTCCGTTTGTAGACTTAGAAGATCAGAGTTTATAGAATATTTACTCAAAACTATTTGACATTCAATTTCTACGATTATGTGTATTGACCATTCAAAGCTTATGAATATTCAGTACATAGGAAAATACTTTCTGAAAGACAGGTTCAAAAGCTATTCATAATTGCTTCCGATATGTTTTCTAATAGTTTTAAAATAAGTTGTTCTAGTAGGAGTACAATTTTTTAAACGTTATTTAATAGTTTTCTTGATAGTAAATGAGACTTTCATTTTTTGCCTCGTTCAGAGTAATGAACATTTTCTTAAATAAAAAGTACTTAATACAATAGTAGATAAATCAATTTAAAGGTATTGTTTAGTTTCCTCAAAGCTCTTTCGTATTTACTATTAAATTTTAAATTAATAATAATTTTAGAGAGTAATAGCAATTGGTAATGATATATTATCAAAAATTGTTTTTATTGAGCGAGCATGCTAATTCTTACTTTTCTTTCTCTCTTTTTCAGAGTACACAGAGAAAATCTTGGAAAATATATCTTTCCTCTTCACTGAAATTGAACGTGAGTTTCTTATTCTTAGAATATAAGATAGTTATTTTTACGAACCAAAGTGATTTTTAATGGATATTTATTCCTAGGGCTGTTTCTTTTCTTATGTAGCTAAGCCGGAGCTTTATTTTGATACTCGATTACCACATTGTAACGATCATTTTAATGCTTTAATCGATATGGTACTGAGAAGAACAGTTTCGTGCACGACTTTTCTTTAGTAGTGCGATATGGTGCATAAGAATCAAATTTTCAAACTGACCCTTAGCTGTTCCACTAAGTGATTACACTAAACACTTAGTAATTCCACTAAAGAGTAGAAAATTAAGAAGAAAAAAAATGTCTACGCTCTCTCATTAAATTGGAATATTAATTACCCTAAAACTTTTCTTACAATTTAAATTTACGTCACTGTCATTTTTACTAATCTTCTCTCAATTTTTCACTTTAAAATAACTTATAATGTCTCTTAATGCCTTAATACATTTATTTAACGTCTTATTTTATATTTTTCTGATTTTTTTTGCATAAATTTTGGAACTTTTAGTGTAATTTTATGGTTTGCTGTATTTATTTGGCAAATTATTTTACAATCTACTGGATTTTGCACGCTAAGTTTAGTATTTGTTTAGGCATGCATTTTTACATTTTAATAGAAACTTAATCTTGTTGATTCTTTTAAAATTTTGAAGTCCACAGAAAGAGAGATAAATACACATCACGAAACTAAGCAGTTTCTCTGTAACTTAAACCAAACGTGGTGGCAAACGATGCGGTGGCCTGCATAGTTACAGATTGTCCACAAACAAGAAAAAATCTATTACATCCCTACTGCACACTTATCCTACACTCTAGCTCTTTTATGTTTGAAATACGTGATGCAAATATGTCTCATATACTTTTTTTCAATGTCCGTTGTCTACCTCCATTTTTTTAATTTTTATAAACTTTAAAATTTCCCAGCTGTAATGCAGAAGAGTTCTTATGAATATTTGGGGGTTGCGATGCTTGCATTCGATCATCTTAAAAAATATATTCTTAGCTTAAATTTTCATTCAAAAGAACGAAAATGACTGAAATGGGTTTTTACATCCTTACGTAATAATAATTTAATGTTAGATTTTTATTTCAATCGGTTTTTTCTCTTTCAAATGAAGAAATTTTTTATGCCTTTCAAACACTACACTTCAGGGTCCCCGTACCTACCCCATACAAGTGATTAAAATTGTTGAATGGATCCCTAAAAATAGTTCTGTTTTTGATCCAGATCAGGAACAGGAAAAACCTTGATCCAGCACCTCAGCGTTCTTGACTTTTTGCAGAGAATTCCCCCTTATTTTACTCTTTTCTCCAGAACTTCATTGTTTTTCCACAAAATATACTTTCAATGCAAAATTTATTTTGATTTCATTACTCGAATTGCTCTTTAACTATTACCAGGGCTGAAAACGATTAGATTATAGTTTAAAAGTTATGTCTTTTAAATTGTTTTAAATCTGTACATCTATAAATCACTATTCACATGTGCACGGAATGAATGCCTCTAATAACACATTTTTTTTAATTTGTCAATCATATTGTTCGTTGCTTTGACTATCGAAAAATATAGTAAAGTCCCTACTCTTTGTTTAGTGCGTTTTCAAAAAATTAAAAAAGAAGTTTCTTTAATGTACTATCTACTGAAGGCTTAAGTTGTCTTCATTTGTTCAAAGATAAACTGCTGGCACATTTCTTTTATGAATATATGCCTTAATGTTAAATTTCCCATTGTCTAATGACAATTTACTACAGCAGAAATAATCCAATTCAATACCATTAAGTATTAGTGTCATTGAGATTTCCAATACCATTAAATATCATGTGTCATACAAATCGTAACTCCGAAATGAATATTCATTTAAAAGAGAAAATGAAAAGCTAAAATGAAAGATTAAAATAAATACTATCATTTAATTGACATAATTTTAATTGTCTATGTTCAAAAGTGTCTGAATTTTACATTTTGTAACTGCGTTTACTTTTTCTTTCTTTCTTTCTTTATTTATTTATTATTATTATTATTATTATTTTTTTTTTTTGGCATTTAATGTAGAACACGTTTTTTACTCCTTCTCTAAATAACCATAGAAAAGAGTAGTTTTAATGTATTTCGAGTTTTAATGTAGAACACGTTTTTTACTCCTTCTCTAAATAACCATAGAAAAGAGTAGTTTTAATGTATTTCGAGTTTTAATGTATTAGTTTTAATGTATGTTTAGAGTATTTCGTTGAATACATCTGTAAAATTATGTGACGAAATAATGTAAGAATAAACTTTGATGTCAAAAATATTAATAATGATCTACGGCATAGTTACAGTATAGCAGATATTTCAGAAACGTTACACATCACTACCCATAACTACAGCTCCACTGTTATTGACATTACTTATTAAAGTACCCCAAATCTAATTTTATTGTACTCCGAAATGAAAACAGAGCTAAAAAGGAGGACGGGGGGATAATGCAAAATTCCACTTTGTATTATGAGCTGCTGATGAATTAAACAAACGTAAAACAGTATGGAAAAACTTGTCAAATTTTCTTAAATAAATTAGGCACACATTTGGATGAATAGTAACATTTCTCTTTTGAAATTTGTAATCTACTGCATGGAACGATGAAACTCCTAAAAACTTAGTCCATTGCACTAAATAACCCCCATTTCAATCAGCATTCACGTTTATGTATTATTATTTTTCATTTTAATTTCTTTTCTTCCTTTTTCTTCAATATAAGCTCTAAACAATTACAACGCTATACTATCATCCTCTTTTAAATGTGCAATGTAATTTGTCAAGTGCACGCGGGGTAAAGTGAAATAGTTCATTTTGTTTACTAATGCATTCATTTTTTAAATCACGGATGTATTTCTTTATTTATTAATTAATTAAAAGTCTTTTACTTATTAACACTTATTTATTCATTCGTTCACTGATTTTCTTATTCGCTCTGTATTTTATTCACTCATTTCTTTTTCTCATACATTAAAGATTCCATTTATTTATTAGTTTATTAATTCCTTTATTTTCCTTAATAATTCATTTATTCGTTTATTTACACATCCATTTGATGAAAATTACTGTTAATCATTGAATGAAAAACATTTCATTGCAAAAATACTGGATTTTTCATTTTGCCCCATGGTTTTTTGTTTTGAAAAATGTCCACCTTTTTTTAAAGGTACAAAATAACTGCCAAATATGAAAAATAATATTTCAACGTAAGTTGTCATACAAAATACATTATTCATTCTTTACGTACCGTAATTTTCAGAACAAATTTCCAAATGTGTTCATTTTGAAATAGGTCTGCTGTCTTAACGATTTCACTTTGCCCCATATTCCCCTACTATTTATTTTTTAAATTTTTATTAGTTTTTCCTTTTCTATACCTTTTAATCAGTAATTTAAAAAATATTTCTTCTGTATTTAGAAATGAAAATAAAAAATCATACCGTTCATCCACCTTAAGACAAACTTAAAGCTTTGAATCACACATCTTTTTAGAAGAGATAGACGTGGAAGTCTATGCAGTATTCGCGAATAAAAGAAAACAAGATTTCTAAATACGAGTATATTTCGTAAAATACCAGAGGGCATGGCGCAATATAAGCTCGTCGTGTACCAAGGCGCTGTCTATCAGGATTCTACTGTACCTATCATTATTCAAACGTACAACTTCTATCTATTATTCATTGAAAATTATAGCTATATATCTAGATATTTTCGTCGATTCATTATCTTCCAAATGTATTGTACTTCAAAACATTCGTTTCTTCATTTTCATTCCAATTTCTTCACTGTCAAGTTTAAATGCATTGCTTAAATATCCCACTATTATAGATTTTTAAACTGAATTTCGCCTACTTAACTGTTTCGCTTACTATACAGCTCGCTCAAAAGCATCGTAATGAAGCAAATTCGTGCTTTAGTACCTTGTCTGAGTCCAACGCACCGTACAGTTTCCCATTTCATTTAAAAAAAAAAAGAAAAAAAAAAAAAACTATTCATTCATTCCTTTCGGCCTACATTCCCCATTTCCTATTCCATGTCGAGACCGATTCCAAATCGATTATTCATAGGGTCCGCTGTTCTCCACGCTATGACCATCTGTCTACGAAAATCCCCCTGATCAGCTGTTACCACTACTAAAAGATCAGTCACGCTCCGGCGGCTCCTTGCCTCCTAATAGGATCAGCGATCGGTGGTTACAATGTTTACCTGTACCGGGCTATGAATCCATCCCCCTCCCTCTGGCATTATCTGGCAGATTATTGTTTCAGGATATATCAGGTTTCGCTGATAGGTTTTGTTAGGAGTTCATTAGTCTTTCTTTCTGTTCTTTCATTCACCCGAGTCGGGGGAATTTTTGAAAGGGATAGCTTTCTTTTTTAAAGCTGTTAATTTTATGTAAATTTTTTTCCACTTTTCATTTGGTTGGGTTGTTAATTAAATGAATTTAACCCTTTGGACTGAACTTTGGTATGGGCAGATATAGTTTAGGAATAACTTTCTTCAGCATGGAGGTTAAAAAAAAAAAAAAAAAAAAAACACACATTAAAAAAAAAAAAAAAAAAAAAAAAACACACATTAAAAAAAAAAAAAAAAAAAACACTTTTATTTTATTTTAAACCCCAAATGGCTGCAGACGTAGTATTTTTTTCTCTTTAAAGATGATGGTGAGACGTAGTACACAATACTAGCTTTTTCCGTTGTCTCAATTTTTTATTCAATTTACTCCAAAATATTGCATAGAATATGGCAATGGAATCTGTGCGTTGTCATTGTAATGCATGAAATATAACTGCTGGCCCCCCAATGTCAGCAGTTGGTTTAAACCTTTGTCAAGAACTAATATCTTGTACAAAATTGTCTTGAATAATAAATAAATTACCTCTTTCACTACCGTCATTTTCTGTATTGCGATCATATGTTCCTATATATTGCTGTTTGCTTAGATGTTTTCTATCACCCTTAACGTTTTGCAAAGGGGCTTAGATTCACCCAGTATATTTATATTTGAATGGGTATGTTAATAGCAGAAGCAAAGTTATTTCAATTGCTATATATTTATTGCATAATTTGGTAAACTCTTTCTACTAGCTAAAATTATCAAAGAGAGAAAAAGAGAGGAGAGAAGTCGATATTATTTTAATCTAATTTTAATGTTTTTGCTGAAGTACGGATGGTCTAACTTTGCATTGTTTTTTGGAGACGTAGTGTGACTTTCGTGATTTTTTTTTGGTTGCATGACCTTGAAAGACTTACTCATGGCATTCCAGCTTTAGCCTGCTATAAATGGGAATTTAGTTTATAGTATCAGTTTGCAAATATTGTTTCAGTTTTCACCTCAATCTCTTTACTGAAAATAATTTGAATTCGTAGATTATATATTAAAATGTTATAGATTGTTAAAAAAATTCAATAGCCAAGAAGTGACAAAGAATGCAAAAAAAAAAAAAAAAAAACTCATTGGCGGAGAACATTCGATTGTAACTAAAAGACTAATTTACTCTCTCGTAGAATCCATAGGTCATTGTATTTTATAAAACAGTTTTCTGGGTGCAAATGTACTTAAGTCTAATGTGGAATGTTTGAAACAATGTGTATAGTACTATACTTATCCTGACTGACAAGTGTTTTCATATACTGTAGTTAAAATGATTTAGGCTGCGGTGAAATTGAAATTTTGCAGTTCAAAAATAATTCTTATTCAGTAAATAAACTGTCTAAAATTAAATTCATTATAAATGTAATGTTTAGTTTTTTTTTAAGTTATAATTTATAAATATTAACACTTAGCATATGGAAGAATTCTGATATTTTGACTGATAATTTATTGCTGATATTCTAATTAGCTGGAAATGATGTGATTCCTGGTTGCGACTTAAACGAGAATGAATTTAACGTGAATAGGAACTATAACAACCTGTTTAAGAGCATCTAAATCTATGCTATCTAAAAATTTAAATGACATTTTTGTGCTTGAAGCAGACGTTTCATACCGTATTAATTATCAATTTATTTACTGTCGTAATTATCATTCTAGAGAGATTGCACATTATAAAAATGTTTTCATCAAGCATATTTTATTATTTGAGTACAAATAAAGTTAACTTTAGAGCTTGATCTTCTTGATGTGTTTGCCTCTTTTTCTAGACGTACCAATACTGTCGTTGAATTGGTATTGTATATCTGGTGGGCAACTTTAATTATCATGATTAGGATAGAAAGTTTATCGCGCCAAAAACTTCCTCAATGCTTTCCGCGACTTTTACACTGTTTTCCGAATTTTTCAATAAATAAATAAATAAATAAATAGATAAATAGATAAATAAAATAAAAATCCACGAATTATTCAAAATGACACGATTTGTATAAATATTTTGTTTGTTTAACTTTTTGGACACATTTTGCTATCAAATTACATTCTTCTGGAATTTCAAAACAAGTAGCACATATTAGATACATTTTGACTATAGGCCAGTAGCAAAACAGCTATTAAATTAGCAACATACAATCCATTATTTTTAACAAAAATCTGCATGTTTACATAAAAACCTTAATATGACATAAAATATATATGAAATAAATACGGTTTGTAATTTATACCATGATTTTCTTTGCAGATATCGTAAAATTTTTTGCATTCAGGCTTTCTCTGAAATTTCGCGAAAGTTTCCTCTAATTTCGATTTTTTTTCCAGTGACAAACTGGTGTTCCTAATAATGAACCTTTTCTAACTTTGTTTTCTACATATTGGCCCCTGTTAAATGCTTTTGCTGTATATATTTTTGCTGTATATACGCCGCCTCATTTATGCGCTTTTTTCACTTATACGACGATTTTAAATGGTCCCAGCACATTCCATAGCAAAATAATGATAGTACCATTCATTTATGCGTCGCTCTAAAGATAAATATTTCACTTATGTGCCGAATTTTCCCTAAAATGTAAAAAATGTTATTTATTTTCCTTAAAAATAAGCATTTTTCCTCACTTTCCTCTTTAGTCTTTCGCCTCTATTGTTCGCGGAAGGAATTTTTTTCGCATGAACTAGAGTTCGGAGAGGGACAATTATCTATTATGCATCGTTTTAAAGGGAACAGTTTGTAATTAGATATGCTACAACTTTTGTTTTCTCTTAATCATTATAGTTACGTTATAGTAATTGCCAAGATGTAGTAATATGTTCCTTTTCTATAGAAACATTCTTATTCACTCTCTCATTCGAACCTATGTTGAGTTTTAGTCCTTTAAATAGGCTTGTTCACTTATACGTCTCTTTCACTTATGCGCCTTTTTCTGTTGGTCGTTTGGGCCGGCGTATGAGTGAGAGTTCAATGTATTTGTTTATATTTATCATCTACAATGTTGTATCAGGATAACGGTTTCAAAAATGTGACCTATACTTCCATTGACATAGCAACAATTAAATTATAATGTTTTCAATAGAGTTTAATGCTGTTAAACGATTTTTAATCGCAAGAATATTTTTTATGAAATTTTTTATGCTGTACTCGATCGATTGGAATGAGGATTAAATTTATATAATAATTAATGTGGAACTCGTTTTTTTCCTTTAATCAAAGAAAATAGTTTTTTTAAGTAAAGGAATGGAAGCATAACGTTTTAGAGAACTCATACAATTTATATTTTATCAGCGAAAAACCTCAGATTCCGAGGGACGCTTAGAAATATATTCTAACGTGAAATAAAGTAAAACTATCGTTTTGACTTACTTCTTCATTTTTTGAATAGTTTGTTGGAATAGGAAACAAATATAATTGACGCGAATTCACCGTCTTTTTCATAAACAGGAAGCTTCAATCCTTGCTGAAGTAAATGCAGTTTAATGTTATTTTTTGAGCCGGTGAAAACTAATTTATCTTCGAAAGCAAAAGTTCTTGAAACATCAGTAATGTCAAAAATACATGCAGTTCCGAGTGATGATACGGGTGGGCAATTGAAAAATCATTGTGAAAAAATAAAGAAACTTTGAATTTGATTTTATGCAGCTTAGTTCTTTTTCCTCATTTTTTGTCCTCCCTCCACCAAAATTGAATAAAACGATCACCCTACAGAAACTGAAAATCGGCATAACTTAAAGTGTCATATTTAAAAAAAAAAAATCTAGAAAACGTGTAATTTTAAAGGCCGAAGCATTTTGAAATAACGGCTTTTTTACAACCATTGAATTCCCCTTGCCTGCAATAATCTCCCTATGCCCGCTTTCGCATTTTATGGGCCTTAAGCCTCACTTACACAAGCAATTTAAAGCATCTGGAGCATTTCAAAAAATAACGAACGCTTATTTCAGTCAAAAAATCTACCACTTTAAAATAAGTCATAAAAAATCCAAGCAATGGGTTTCTTCTAAAGAATCCATGCTATGCAGCTTTCAATTGAAGCATAAGAATACTCATAACCGTTACACCAAGCAACAGCTGCTCGAATTCTGTTAGGGCATGGTAGTTGCGAAGCATTGTCGATGGACCATATGCCGCTGCAGCCATTCTTCTTTTTTTTTTTTTTTTTTTCGTGTTGGAACTATTCTCTAGGCAGAATTTTTCAGTCTTTCGTTTCTTTAAAAGCTTTTGATCTAGCAACGGTGCTTTTTTATTTTTATTTATTTATTTTTTTTTTCTTGTTTCGTGCATTGATGCCAAAGATGTCTGGAATAGTTTCGAAATTTGTTTTTGAATAGTATTTGGAAGTTGCTATGCATGTTGATCAAATATTTCTGGGACACATATGGCAACAAGTTAGCTAGTTGGAAGAAACAGCCAACTTTGTCCAACTTTAGCTTCACGTTTTTGATGGGTAATATTCGTGTAAAATGTTTTAATTAGACATTGAAATATTATTTTTAATGAGCAATTTGATTTAATTTTTTAAAAATAAATTTTTTATCAAAACATTTGGATGTATAGAAGAAAATGCAAGAGTGAGCGTGAAAATTCTGTTACTTCTTTAGGGCATGGTAGTTGCGAAGCATTGTCGATGGACCATATGCCGCTGCAGCTATTCTTTTTTTTTTTGGAATTATTCTCTACGCAGAATTTTTCAGTCTTTCGTTTCTTTAAAAGCTTTTGATCTAGCAACGGTGCTTTTTTATTTCGTTTTTTTTTCTTGTTTCGTGCATTGATGCCAAAGATGTCTGGAATAGTTTCGAAATTTGTTTTTGAATATAGTGTTTGGAAGTTGCTATGCATGTTGATCCAATATTTCTAGGACACATATGGTAACAAGTTAGCTAGTTTGAAGTTTCAGTAAACTTTGTCTCAAACATTATGGTTTTGATGAATAATATTCCTGAAAAACGATTATTTAGACATTGGGATATGATTTTCCATGAGTTAAAATTTGATTCAATTTAATTATTGAAAAGGGCATTTTGACTTGAACAATTGGATATCTTGGAGAAAATTTAAGAGATTTAAGTGGGAGTGAAAGTTTTACTTAGTCCTTTTTATGGCTGTTTTAATTCTCTCGTTTTAAAAAGCTTCATTTTGTAATGTTTCATATGTTTTCATTGTATACTGCATTAACTTCAAATATAAGTGCGTAGAGTGCGTGTTTGAACTATTCTCTACGCAGAATTTTTCAGTCTTTCGTTTCTTTAAAAGCTTTTGATCTAGCAACGGTGCTTTTTTATTTCGTTTTTTTTTCTTGTTTCTTGCATTGATGCCAAAGATTTCTGGAATAGTTTCGAAATTTGTTTTTGAATAGTGTTTGGAAGTTGCTATGCATGTTGATCAAATATTTCTGAGACACATATGGCAACAAGTTAGCTAGTTGGAAGAAACTTTGTCCAACTTAAGCATCATGTTTTTGATGAGTAATATTCGTGTAAAATGTTTTAATTAGACATTGAAATAATAATTTTTAATAAGTAATTTGATTTAATTTTTAAAAAAGAAATTTTTAATCTAAAGGGATCTTCATTTGGATGTATAGAAGAAAATGCAAGAGTGGGCGTGAAAATTCTATTTAGTTCTTTAGGGCACGGTAGTTGCGAAGCATTGTCGATGGACCATATGCCGCTGCAGTCATTCATTTTTTTTTTTTTTTTTGGAACTATTCTCTACGCAGAATTTTTCAGTCTTTCGTTTCTTTAAAAGCTTTTGATCTAAAAATGGTGCTTTTTTATTTCGCGCTTTTTTTTCTTTTGTTTCGTGTATTGATGCCAAAGATGTCTGGAATAGTTTCGAAATTTGTTTCTGAAGAGTAAATTATGTTGAACTTTTATTAATTAGCTTTATAGTATCTTACCACGGACAACTCGTTAGGTTCTTCACCACATGGATAAAAAATAAATTTTAAAACCGTTTCACCCTGATTTGTCATAGTCTCTTCATGGTCTGAAGCAAATTGAGAAACGTTTTCAACTTTTTCACAGGTTTCTGAGTGCATGTCGTTATTGCGGATATTCTTTTCGCTATGCGCAACTTCAATGTCTCAAAAAGTATTGTAGGTATATAAATAAAATGTTTTCAGTAGAATCATTTGTCGGTAAAAGTATTTAATATGTCATATCATAAAAATTATATATATCCGCATAGTACATATCCTCCAATGTTAGTAAAGTAACTAAATGCCACGACACAGGAATAACAAGAAGTTCTGTCAAGAACTAAACGAGCCTACTTTCCCGTACATCGACATTGTAGCATCTGATCAATATTCTCTTGATTATCTGAAACTAAAAATTATGTCAAACATATCTTTATAGCACTTAAAGCTGATTTCTGAAAGCAAAATATACCCCTCTCATCAGATAAAATAAACACGTCAAAAGTAAATAAACGAGTCAATAAAGTTTTGTCGCACCTTTTAAAGAATGTAACTGTTATAGTTCTTCCGTAGAAAAATTCCACAATCGTTTTCAAAAGAAAAAAAAAAAAAATAAATAAAATAAAAGTACAAAGAACCTCAAAACACATTTTATCAAAGAAAGAAAAAAAACTTGTTCGTTAATAAAATGTCTTGAATTTCATTTTTAATCCGTTGCCAGTTGTTAAATATAAATAAGGAATAAAATACTCTCGTGAATGAAAAATTTTTGTTAACGAAAAAAAAAATCGTCTGATAAAAAAAATAATAATAATAAATTAAACAAACAAATAAATAAAGAAACAAAAAATCGTCTGCCCAGTCAGTCATTTTTTCTGAGCCTGCATTTCCGCCATGTTTGCGGAGTCGGAGTCGGAATCAGAGTCTTCACAGAAGATTATTCAGAAAAGTACTTTACAATACATTATTTATCAAAACCATTTTCTTACAAAGTTAGTTTGAAGGAAATCCGCCTTGAAGTTCAGAATTAACATTCAATTTAAATTTCTCCGTAGGCGCTCATGTTAAAATTTTTTCTGAACGGTTCATCATTGAACGAAAAATGGTTCAAATTGAAAAGTGAAATATAGGAATGAGCCTCTCCGAGATCTTTCGAACAAAAAAAAGTTTATTCAATTCCGACGGTTCACTTAAAAGTTATTATGTGGGGAAAGGTTGTTTGAACGGTTCAATGTTGAACAAAAAAAATGTTCAAATTGAAAATTTAAATACGGTAATGAAGCATCCTTGCCGAGACCTTTTGAACAAAAAAAGTTTGTTTAAATCGGACTGTTCATTCAAAAGTTATTAGGTGTGAGAGCTTGTTTGAACGGTTCAATGTTGAACGAAAAATTGTTCAAATCGGAAATTTAAAAACGGGGATGAAGTATCCTTGCCGAGATCTTTCGAACAAAAAAAAGTTTGTTTAAATCGGACGGTTCACTCAAAAGTTATTAGGGAACTTGGTTGAACTATTGAACTTGTTGAATTAGAGCTTGTTTGAACGGTTCAATGTTGAACGAAAAATTGTTCAAATCTAAAATGTAGATACGGGAATGAAGTACCCTTGAAAAGATCTTTCGAACAAAAAAAAGTTTGTTCAAATCGGACTCTTAACTAAAAAGTTAATATCGCGGGCCAGGTTGTTTGAACGGTTTAAAGTTGCACCAAAAATTGTTCAAATCGAAAAATCAAATATGGGAATGAGCTGTACTCGCCGAGATCTTTCCAACAAAAAAAAGTTTGTCCAAATCGGAATGTTCATTCAAAAGTTATTGGGGGGGGGGGGGGGACATACAGACTGACAGACCGACCGACCGACAGACACACAAATTCCCCATCTCAATACCCTACTTTCAAATTTTTAATTTTTCGATATTTATTTCATTTTTTTGTTTCTTTTTGACTTTTTTTTACTTGGCGATATTTTTTTTACTTGGCGATATTTTTTTGGACTTGGCGATATTTTTGGACTTGGCGACATTTTTTAGATGCATTAAGCCAATTTTAATGCTTTTTTCGTCTCTTTTATTTTTAACGGGAAAGTAGGCTAATAAAAGTGCAAAGTGAGGAAAATTGAGAAATTAATCATGAACGTAATTTTCCGCAAGTTGGACCATTGCGAAATCAAGTTTATTTTCTTAATTTGTGCAAATGGATCATGCATAAATTAATACAAAAACAAGAGACAAATAATGTAATTTCATTAATAACCATCAAAGGCTTAATTTATCTTTAATTAAAAAATAAATTTAACAAACTCATTCATTTAAAAGTTTTATGTTCAAATGAAATCTTAATTAAAAGGATCAGCACAATGGATGAAGTGAAGCCTAACAAATTTATTTGCTCGTCTTCATCTCTCGTCCGACCAAAACCTTGTCACTCAGTTCTGCTCTTTGTTCCTGCTTCGCTCTGGATTTCTGCTCCTTAATTATTTTGATAGCAATTATACAAAATGCTTAAGGTAAGTCTCAGTAGTGCAAACGTTAATAATTAGTCAAGTATTTGATATATAAAGGGGTAGAACTTGTGATATATATGATTGCTTAATGAATAAAAATCATACTTTAACAATCAGGTCTATTTTTTCTAGATGACTGTGATATACCGTAAAATGGGGTTAATCGGAACACTTTTCAGCTTTGATTGTAAAAAAAGCAGTTAAAAGTTTTTTTTTTAATTTGATTTTTTGGGTAAAAACTTCGGTCTTGCTTTACTTTTGATATTCCAAGCAAAGACAGAAGATTTTGAGCAATTA
>JAXGGA010006698.1:0-67952 GCA_038373865.1 Uloborus plumipes
CAACAAGGGACAAGATAATACTTATAACTACCCTTTTTAGTCTCTGCCATGCTCTAAATTTTATAAATAGGTAGTATTTATCAAAAGTAGGGAACCACAACTCTAAAACGCAAGCCGAAAGCGCGGCGCCGCTGTGCATTGAGACGTCACATCAGCGGCCATCTTGATTGCAGTGTTTTCCCGCGAAAATTTTAAAGCCAATTTTAAATATTAATATATTTTCTCACAGAGATCGTATAATTTAAACATAGGTATCGTTTTTCACGTCTTTTTCTGCTCTACATTTTGGAACTAAGAACGAAAAACGTGCAAAGAGCTCATTCACTTCAATTCGAAACGATATTTTCATCCGTGAGAAAAAAAAATCTTATCATGAATATCAAAATTAGCCAACAACAAAAAAACAAAAACAAAATAGGCGCCGAAACGTTTTCACTCTTGCGGTTTTTTATTTTTCTTTTCTCGGGAGAGGTAAGCGGGGAAAAATTCAGCAGACGTCACGTGACGGCGTAGATAACGAAATTCTTTATAATCACTTGAAAACGAAATTCTTTATGAACACACTTGAAGCACAATTTTGATGAACATATTAACACACTTGAAGCACAATTTTGATGAACATATTAACACACTTGAAGCACAATTTTGATGAACATATTAACACACTTGAAGCACAATCTTGATGAACACAACGAAACGGCACACTTTTGTTTCGCATGCAGGCGGTGGAAATCGTCGATGATTCACTTGGAGCTTTACGGCTATTAGTAGGTAACTTTATTTATTTTTTTTTTTCGGCGAAGTCACGGTGAATTAACGGTGTTTAGCGGTGAAACGGTGAATGGCGTCGTAGCACTCCCGGGGGTTGGGATATCGTTGCACACACAGCGGGGAATTCGGCGATTTTTTCTTTCGATATCAACCGGTCAAGAACACATTACGCAGTAGCACTCCCAGGGGTCGGGACATCGTTGTAGGCGGAGATATCGGCGATACACTTTTCTTTCGATATTAACTGGTGAAGAACATGTAGCGTTGTAACATTCCCAAGGGTCGGGACATCGTTGTAGGCGGAGAGATCGGCGATACACTTTTTCTTTCGATATTAACCAGTGAAGAACATATGGCGTTGTAGCATTCCCAAGGGTCGGGACATCGTTGTAGGCGGAGAAATCGGCAATACTTTTTCTTTCGATATTAACTGGTGAAGAACATATGGCGTTGTAGTTCCCAAGGGTCGGGACATCGTTGTAGGCGCATCATGCTGCTGAACGTTGTAGACGCATCATGTTGCTGAGGCCGGGCTCCCACGTTGTAGGGTCGGTTTGTGTCTAGGGTGTCCGCCCGCCGGTTCCCAGCAATGATGAGAGCGTCGTCAACATCACAGAACATTTATTACTCCACATAACACATAGTACAGTTGTAACACATAGTAACAGGCACGTACGCTTGCGCGTCGAGGAACAAAACGGACGCGTGCTTCTACATCCACTGTCGGTGTCTCACTTATGCTCGCTAGAGGGCGGCGTTACGCGCGCTCTCTTAAGTGTTGCCACTCATTCCTACATATATATATATATATATATATATATATATATATTTCGTCATTGTACATAATATAATTTTTTTTTAATGTTCACCACGTAACTTCAATTTTGTACCTGGTAATATTTTCGACGAAAGGAGCAATTTATCGAAAGCTATTGCATGGTATAATTCATTATAAAGGCTTAAAGTCGTATTTTTTTAATGTATAAATTAGATTTTTTTCAAGGGAATAACGTGAACCAATACTACTTTAAAACGTTCAAGATACGATAGAAAGTCAATGCTTCACAGTTAATTATTTTTGTAAAATACTTTACTAATATTTGTTCATCAGTTATTTACAGATTTTCTCTCATTGCAAATAACATCATATTATTATTTTTTAAATTTTCACCATGTCATTTTAATTTTTGATTTGGTAAGATTTTTGACAAGAGAGCAATTTAGCAAAAGCTGTAGCATGGTAATCAATTCTGAAATTATTTTAAAATTTTAAAAATCGTATTTTTGTTTTATGCATGAAAGTAGTTTTTCATTACCGCACCGTTAACCAATAGTGTTCTAAATCGTTAAAGAGAAGCAGGCGAATCAGTAAAATTTAATCTGTTGAGGTTGTGAGTACATTACACACAATTGAACTTAATTATGGAACGTTAAATTTCTTTCAACAACAAGCATGACATCAAAGCGTTGATTATACTCGTAGTGTTTCAGGATAGTTTTCTCCAGAGGGGTATCATTTTCAGTACATACTGTAAATATTAAATTTTGATACTGTTTTATCCAAACAAATGTGACAGTTCTTTTTTAGACATATCGCAATTTTCGCAGGTTGCTACTTCGATCTGTGAATAATGTTGAAAATTTTTTAGTGTTTCCATCCTATACATTGATGCAATTTCATTGTTTATTTTTTATTTTGAATGTTAAAAAACATTAAATAAAAATGTTAATAATTTGTAAATAGCCAACTGCCACGTCATATTAGGGTTTGAATTTCCATAATTCTCAGTTTATGTCATACTATGAAATTTATTTGTACTGCAAATTTATTTGTTCTCAATGCTTTGACGTATGACGCAACTAAAGCTGGGGTATTCTTTAAATATGCATAAAATTCTATGAGTTAATAAATGCATTTATATTGCTATGAAAATCACGTTAAGTCTTGAATTAAAAAAAAAAACATCTTTTGAAGGACACCTTCCCTAACTATTCACCTTGCGAAAAGAACAATGTAAGATAAAATTTCGAACATCTTCTTGAATGACAACATATTCCTCACCCCCCCCCCCACATTGTATACATCTACAATGGGCTCATGAATATATCGTGCGCCCCTCTGAAGTTCCAAGGTCTGCGCCCTTTTAAGGGGTCCAGTCCGGCCCTGTTCTGTAGCAGTTTTAATATGATCTTTATCAAAAATGACATCGTTCACAATCTCAAGAAGAAAAAGCTAAGTTATCAAAGTGATTCCCAGCTTCCCTGTTTATGTTCATTGCTGATTTTATTTCTTCTTATAAAATGTCTTTTTAAATATTATATCGTAGGCAGAAAAAATTTTTAGTAAAAAAAGTATGTACCCTCTGGGGTCTATCGTAACTTTTAAGGACGATTTTTTCTTTCCTTAATAAAAACATTATTTTTTACATGATATTTTTTTATTATTTTTCCTGTCCATTAAACACTGTTTGTAATCAGTATACAAAATATCTTTGGCGAAAAAAAATATCAGGCCATTAATGAGTAGTTAATTTTTTTTAATGAGTAGTTCATTTTCTGACAACGCTTTCGAGTGGTGTTTGCAGGGGCTCTATTTCTACCGGGCGAAAGGCCAAATGCCCCACGTCGTCGTCAGTATTCACTTATCGAAGGGGTGTCCTGTCAGCTGAGGATGCGCGAATGCGTGTCTCAATAGTCATTAGTATTGCGAAGATGGAATGGGTATAGCGGAGGACACACAGCAACAGGTCTGTCTGCCTCGCTCTCTCACCTCATTTCGCTTTCGCGCTTCCCGGCAGAGAGACGTGCTTTTTCCGAACAGCCCTTTCCGAATATCCCCAGCAGACGAACTATGTACCAGACACGGCAGACATGGAGCGAGGAGGAAGAGGAGAGGTAAGATGAAGGGAGTTGTTGTCGGTTCGAAACTGTGTTTTTATGCATAAATGTAGGATCGGGTTCTACGTATTTTGTTCAAAAAATTTTATCCTGAAAAAAAAATATATTTTCGTCAAAAAAACTAAAGCAGTTATCTGTTTGTATCCAGGTTGAAGAGAGTGATGTCTTTTTCAGAAAAATCTAGTAGAAAAATGTGAAAAACTGCTTGAGGAAAAAACTTAATTTGTTTAAAACATTAACAGTATTAGAGAGTAAATGGGCACTTTGGTACAGTAGCATTTTCAAGCAATAATAAAATAATTAAAAAATAGAGCATTTGGTAAATAACAGCACATTTGTATACATATGTGCAATTATTAAAAACATAAAAAGAAAGAACTGGGAGGGCTTCTATGGTACTACCTCTGGTTTGAATTTAATTTTTGAAGGGAAAAGAGATATAAATAAAAGATGGTGCAACAACGAAGTAAATAAGCATGCCTACCTTGTGAATAAACAGAACATTTTCTAGTCAACGAACATATGGGTTTTTTGTTGCGAACCTAAATTTCACTGAGGCTGTTTTGTGTTCTGTTTATTTTTACACATCTTTTGTTTTCATTGCTTCCTTGTTTATTTATATTTTCTTTTTTTTCTCCTCTTTTTTTAAAAAAGGGTCTCTAGTGCTTATTGCCTAGTCGGAATACTCAATGCAAACTTGCATGTGTAACATTGAATCACATTGGTACACTTTCATAATAAATTCCTCACTTCGTCCACCTCCTTATTTCATCAATTAAAATACATAATACTGAACATAAGAAGATCTAAAACAACTTTTTTGCTGTCAAAGGAAAGAATCAAACAACATTATTTTCTTTTTTAAATGCTTATGTCAATTTTTGACCACTTCTCACGATTAAAATGCTCATGTGCTTTACGTTTGATACAATGAATCACAATACTAACATTTAGAGTACTTTTTTCCTTTTTCTTCTTTGTTTATTTAAAATAATGAATCCAAAGTTCCTGTTTTCATCGAAATTGCTAGCCCAGAAAGCAATGCAGGCAAGTCTTCTTTGGGAATAAAAATATTTTTTTTCCTTTCCTTGAGGTAAAAAGTAAAAAATCAGTTTTTACCTGAATATTAACTGCCCTCCAAGGTCAGGGTAGCCACTATAAATGCAAGAAGCATCATCTATGAAATAAAATATCCATGATATGCGTTCAAATACTTATATATTCTTTCTCTTATCTTTTCAAGTCGAAGTTGAAAAGATAATGCTGGCCTTCAATTCTAGATTACTGCAAAAAAAAAATGTTTTGAACCAATTAAGGCCCTTCAAGGTTGTAAAAGTAATGTATTTTACTTTTGTGCATCAGGTATTAGGCTCTCGGAATATTTCGATTACGTTACGCGTATCATTACTTTCCGATATGGGTCATTCCAACGAAAATGGTACAAATCATGTCTAAAACTCTTTACTAAAGATTATCAATTTAAATAATTTCCGCCAACTAATCATATTTTTTTATTGAGTTTCCATTTATTTGTGGATAATGAAGTGTACATAACTAATACATGACTCATTTATGAAAGGATTTTAAATATTTTGATCACTTTGTTCAACAGAGTGGACATGTAACAGAGTGGACAAATAAGCCTTTAAAAATATCTGTATAATCACAAAGAAAAGTTAGAATCGCAGAACAAGCATAAAGTGGAATAAACAGCCTAAAACCGTAAGTCTGTCTGCAATTTCAAGAAAAAATCTATTTTTTTCATCATGAAATCGGCTCTAACAGAGTGGACATCCAACAGTGCAAATTAACTACCATAAGAAAAGAATTAGGCT
The DNA here is from genome assembly GCA_038373865.1 of Uloborus plumipes. Lineage (NCBI taxonomy): Eukaryota > Metazoa > Arthropoda > Arachnida > Araneae > Uloboridae > Uloborus > Uloborus plumipes. The sequence goes on from JAXGGA010006698.1 coordinate 5,505, forward strand.
CACCCTGGTTGTTGACTACATAATTCAATGTAGCAAGCTAATCACGGCTGTTATACTACCCATATTTTTTTAAAAATATATCAGATTAAATGCAATTGTTTATTTTATTTCCAAAAGGCATATAACGGAATGGACAATTCGAAACATGGAAAATCTAGGGACATGAATAAATAATAGCGTTTTTTGAGGAAATAATTTTTCCTTTGCGTAATAATTTACAGAAATGGTGTCAGAAGTATTTTTTGTGCAGTGAAGTGTCATTTATTTTGTTCTTACATTTCAGTTTAATTTTAAATCACATTTAAAATTCTAGCAATTTGAAGCTGGGACACGTCATTTTCTCCTTCTTCTGACAAAGATAATTTTTTTTGTGTCATTTCTAAATGACACTAATCTACAATACCTAATCAATTGATACTTGATGGCACAAAATTAAATGGAAAACCAATAAAAAATACACTTCATGGGTGGTAGTTATTAAAATTGATTTTAAAAAATTCTAAAGTCTCGGACGTGATTTGTAGCATTTTCGTCGGAATGACCCATATCTCTATAGCGTTACTACTATCTGACGTTACGATTGTACTTTTTTATACGAGCAATTCCACGATGTTACTTTTTATTACTGCTGTCTTAAGTTATTCTATACTATTGCGTAACTTTTCGCAAACTTTTTTATTTTTTGCATCCTTTGAAGAATTAGTATTTTTTCACTACACTCAAGTCGAAAACTTATATTATGCATCTTGACACCATAGATAGATAGCAGCACTCCTCACTTTTTCCTCACGGCACCCTCTTAGGGAACCCAGTATCATACAACGTATTACTCTACAGATATCATTCACTTCTGGTACTTAGCACTTATTTCTAGTTTCCTGCACCATTCTAAAGTTATATTATTTTACATCACTATTTTACTCTTACGAAATGCATATTTGTTCCTGATATTATTATTATATCACTATTACGTTACATTAGAGAGCTGTCAGAAAAGTATCGGACCCTAATTTTTGTGTGAAAACTAAAGAGACACAAATCAAGTGCGATGGCATGAGCCAACTTTGCACTTTTTTTGCGCATGCGTATCAGTCGCAAGAGTTTGAGTGTCGTAAATTATAGTGCCCTAATCCTCAGTTTGCGATATCTTTCGCTGTATCGACAAGGGTACGTCATACATTTCATGTATCACAGCGGGCTATGAATTCTTTGAAACATCATTCCTTTCAAGCATAATCTTTTCCTCCTGAGACGCTATTGTATCACAATTTGTCAGACCATCTGATCTGTAGACGCTTTCCGAAAGCTTGAAACACTAACAGAGTCTGAATCAAATACTGTAGGAATGCTTCAATTAACCAGCGTCTCTATAAAGCATTTTTTTTTTCTTTTTGATGAATTTACGTGGTTTTGACTCAATGCGAACTAAGATTTCACAAAAATTGTAGTAATAAATTGAAAATCGCCAGTTTTGGACTTCCACCAGTCTAGCCAGGCCCGTCATTTAAAGGGGAGGGGTCAATTGCCCCCCCCCCCTGGCTTAGAGAAATCAATGGATTTACATACAAGTGCGCGTTGTTTTTGCTGATTTCCGATGAAATTGCATTGAGTTTTTACCATCTGCCCCCCCCCCCTGGAAAAACTTGAAATGACGTCCCTGAGTCCAGCCATTTGTGCATTTATGGCATTGTTGATTGTTCAGTTTGATTTTGTTTGCGTTATTTTTCTTTTGCAAGTGATAAGAAAAAAACTTTAGTAGAGGGTTGGCCTTCTTCGAGCTTTTATTGCTGCCAGGACACCATATTTCTCCCAAACAACTAAATTTCTCTTTCAAAAAGATAACGAAAACGCAATTTCGGATTCCCGCAGCGAGATCAAACCATGGGTTGTGAAAGTAAGCCGGCCAGGAAGCAAAAAAAAAAAAAAAAAAAACAAAACAAAACAAAGCGAAAAGTAGTTTTCGTCCGATGCGCTGGTAGATTGCGACAACAGCCTTTGTTCTTCGTGCCACAAACCTACTTTCGTAGTTGATGAACCACCGTCGTGAGATTGAAACCCGGGAAGGTGGACCGGTGGTATATCGCTTGGAACAATTGATTCCGACTTAGTTTGTTTTGGTATCCGTTAATAAATTAAGTTTTATAATATTGGTTTAGCGCATGTACCTGAGAAAAAATGGAGCAATTCAGAAGTCGAAAAAATAAGGTTAAACGTTGATAGGGATCAACCGAACCGTTTATTTCGAAAAACAGCCAAGAGACCAGCTCTAAAAGTCCGAAAAAGCATTTTTAGTCTTATTTTTTAAAAAATCAAAAATTAGTTACCATATTTTAAACCGAAATGTACACATATTTAGACACATTTCTATCAGTAACAAAAGCGAAATTCATAATGTGATAATGTAAATGTTTTCTTAAAAACGGAAATTTTGTCTTTTAACAGGTTTTTGAAAAAACGATTTAACTAATGCTAGGGGTCCGATTTTTTTTCTTCGACAGTTGTTGAAAAAAAAGTTTCAAATGTGGATTTTTTTTTCTCGAGGCTAATTCAAACTTTTTATGTAAGTAAACACTAAACGAAATAAATACAGACACATTCTGGGGTAAATTTATATAGTCTGATCGTTAAATAAATAATACCTAATTGCAGTAGAAAAACGATAAAATAAAGAAAAAGTTCCAATTCTCCTGATTTCCAAATTCTCTGCATAGTTAATAGTGTTGAAATTAGCACTCGTCTGAAAAAAATCCAAATTACTTGCATACACGAAACTGGTTCAAAATAAAAGCAACAATCAATAAAAATCGTAAGCATAACAATAAACCCATTACAAAATTCGCGATAGCGAAAACGAAACCTTTTTGAGAAACTGTAAAACGTTTATTTTCAAAAAAAAAAAAAAAAAACGCGTGAAAAAACACATCCACACACATATTCCCCTTTTCTCTATATCTCTCTCAAAATAGAGGGTTGAATTATATAATCGGACTTTCAATTTCAACTCGCTTTTTTCGCAAAAAGTAAGGATATAGACATGCACACAAGTAACGTACAATATCTCTGAATCAAAATAGCGTATATTTACGATTTACAGTAAATATCATAAAATGTGTTCCAATGATGGTGTGCTTTAACTTCAAATTTTCACAACCTTGAGCTCAATGCTTATTTTTTCTCTCTAATATTCGCGAAAAACAGAGAAACATGCAATTGACACATGAATACAAAGTGCAATTATTTATGTCTGCATTTTTGAAAGAAGTATGCAACGTGATAAAAATAACTGCAGTTTAAATTTTAAATTCATATATCAAACGCATATTGGAGATAGACAGTGTCCTTGAATTTTCGTCACTAACACAGACCATAAATTAAAAAAGCTCAACAACTTTAATTATTACATAATTCAAGAACACAGAAGTGATACATTTAACCTTACTCAGAAGCGAGTACTCGTCAAACTTGTTTAAACGCAAATGCATACATATTATGTTTTAAGTGCGGAGACAGCAATTTGTGGACTTGCCGCAGCCACTATATTTTCTAAATATGCAAATACCTAGTCTATTCCTATGGAAATTTGTCACTATCCTAACTGTTTTCTTACAAATTTCCAAGAAAAAAACATTGTGTGTCTTCGTCTGCTAGTTTCCTCCTCCGTCACCAAGTTAATGTCCTAAGTAAAGAAGTTATGAGTTCCTCAAGGCTTGCAATCAGCTTTCCTAGAATTTGCGAGCACGTAAGATTGTAATAAAAATATATTATACTATGACTTAGTTCTAACCACTATTGCGAGCGGTTTTGACTGTGTTTGAGGAAAGAAAATGTAACTGTGCAATTAGACAAACTAATACTTTGTACACTTTATCATTTCCATTTTGTATATCATTAAGTGAAACAAAAATTAATATGCATGTTTGTTTGTTAAGATACTTGAAATGCATGCTCTCCCAAACTTTTAGATTATGAAACTTTTGACTCTCTTTCCTATAAAACATATCTCCACACATACACCCGTTGTTTCTTTTCTAACCTATTCATTATAATAATAATATTAATAATAATAATTATTATTATTATTATCATCAAATGAAAAGCATGCAACGGTTGAAAATGGAGTTATTGATGCATTAAAAGCAGAGCAATACTATGCAATAAAATTGACAAAGCGGAAATTGACGACAAGCAATCAAATTTGTCACTCCTGATATGCGAACTTGCCTCTCGATGAAGCCTCTCCTTGGAGATTGTCTTCAAATCTTAGAGATATTTCAGTTTAGCTAGATACCACCTAGTTCACAACGAGGTAAAGCTAGACATGCAACCCCTTGTCAAAACGACTCCAAGATGATCATCACAGAACTACTCAAGCAGTTCGTCAAATTTGTCAAATATAAGTCGAAGTGTTTATGGTTGCTGTTTTATTGGTTACGTTCAGCTGCCTTTTTTTAAGCTAATCTGCCAATTTATCGTGGAGGCCATGAAAATTATATAGTACCTACTGTCGAAAGCTTGTGCCTTTTTCTTCCGTTTTTTTCCGTAAAACAATGGTACCTCTTTTCTCCCGGTAATCACATTTAAATCACCACTCTAGGTAAATATAAATTAAACAGACTGCCCAGTTTTTTACGGCGTTGAAACTTTCCATTAATCAAGATTGGGCATTTATCGGTAATTTCTAGCCTCTTCTGCGATCGACGACGATAAATAATTGTACACGAGAACTTCCTCCAAGATTTAATCGGTGCAGATTTACCATCATGTGTTGACAAGGTGGCCTTGGCATAACAAGGAATGTATATCTTTCCGAAGATGCGGACTGAAACCCAATCAGGGCAGCATAACCTTGGCGAAATCTCACCATCAGGACATTTCATTGTTTTCAGTGTCCCAATAAGATTCTGCAAGTTCGTCTTCCTGATTATTTTGAACTTGCTCAATGAATTCCTTCTTTTTAGCCTACTTTCCCGTAAAAGTGAAATAAAGACAAAAACAGCATGAATAGGGGATTTATACATCGTAAAAATACAGCAAAATACAAAAAAAGTCAAAAATAAACAAAATAATTAAATAAGTAAAGAAAAATTAAAAATTAGAAAGTAGGGTTATGGGGGAAATGTGTGTTTGTCGATATGTTTGTCGCCCCCTGATAACTTTTGAATGAACTGTCCGATTCGAACAAACTTTTTTTGTTCGAAAGATCTTGGCGAGAACACTTCATTACCATGTTTGACTTTTCGATTTGAACAGCTTTTCCTTCAATTTTTTATAGTTCAAGAAATTGTCCCTCCTTATAACTTTAAACAGTTCAATTCGAGCAAACGTTTTTTATTTGAAAGATCGCGGAGGGCGTACATTTGCAGTTTTTTATCATTAAAAGAATATTGATCAGATGCCAGTGTAAAGTAGAGTCGCCTAGTTCTAAATGGAACTTTTCTGACATTATAAGACGAATTTTCAAAAACTGAGGACCATTTTTAAGTGGACTGTTATAGCATGCGTTCTAGCGGTTGAGGTCACTATTTTTCACTTACACTAACAAAAGAATTGGATGTGTACAAGAAAATCTCTAGGAAACTGGGCTTCATTTAAGGTTTCTAACAACGATACATATCCTTCTCCTATAACGTTGTAACGATTAAGTTTCTTCTTAAGTAACATTGTAATGATACAGATTTCTCTTCAGGTACGCTACTTAAGAATGAGCTATATCTTTCCTAGGAACCCTTATGAAAGCCCAGTTTCCTGAAGATTTTCAAGTAATCAGGCAGGTTTTTTACTGAGTGTAAAAAAAACTCTCCGGCATGTGAAGATAATGCAATTTTTCCCTTGTTATATGGGTGATTCTATTCTAACTGTGATTCTTTTGACAAAAAAAAATCAGATTTTAAATTTAAGCTTTCTCAATTTTTCGATGCATATTCAGTATCCATTTTACTGTCAAAATAAAAGCCTGCGAGGAATTTACTACAACTTCAACGCGTCAAAAACGAGAAACAAATTTCAAATTTTCCGTTCCACGGTACTGACTCATTTATCCACGGTACTGACATAATATAAATTTGGTAAACATTCTTTAGGAAAATCATTTAATACATTCTTGAGTTCTGTTACAACATTTAAAAATTCTTTTACATTGATTATTTACCGCATTAATAACTAATAATAACAACAATAACAATTAACTCTTATAATTGTTAGCAATATTTACCGAAAAAAAATACTCTATTTATAGTATTTAACAAAAAACAAATTGTTTAAACTATGTTAACTTATTAAAGTAATGTATCAAATGCATTCATAATAATAAATAAATAATATTAAATTACACGAAGTATGAAGTATGATTTTTGGTTTTCATCGTTTAAAATTTTTTTTTAAATTCCTGTACGTAAATCTTTAATCGTAGCCTTCATATAACGCTTTGTTACTTGCTTTCCATTTATTTTTATTGAAGTTTTTTATCAGGAATTATCTTACTATTTTCTTCATAAAAATTTATCACCCGATCTTGAATAAATTTTTGATTCCTTTTTGCATTTTTTACATACTCCAGTGACTGATTACTCCTATGAACTCTTGAAGAAATAATAGCAGCAACATTTTTCCTAATGGCAGATATTTGTCGATATTTTTTAACAATTTTTCCGCTTATTGCTCAACCCAATATTTGCTTAAACTTAGAACTGTTTGAGTCTTGGTAGGACGATTTTAGTTGCCTTACCATAACTTCATGAAGCATCAATGTTTTGCGAACTTTGGGGTTCACGTTTCGATCTTTTTACATTTTGTCAACTTTAGATTTAGGCGATGTGGATTCTGATTTTGTGTTTTTTTCACGTTGTAATTTTTTACGTAAGCTTTTGATTCTTGTTCGCAGTTTTTTATTATCTTCCGATAATTTTTGTTGCGTCTGAAACATTTATGTTGATTTTTTTGAATTCGTTTCCTTCCTACAGTAGCTTGCTTGGATTCAACATTATTATTTTCACCATTTTGCTTCGTTGTCAACTCAACATCTTCTCGTCGGGCCCGTGAGTGTTTTTTTTCCATAAATTTTGTTGTTTGCGACGAGCTCGCTGTTCTCGTTTTGATTTTTCTTGAATTGACTTAAGTTTTCCTTCCTTTTTCCTTTTTTCATTTCTTGCTCGTTCATTCAGACAGTAATTTTCATAAGCTTTTGGATCATTGCGTATTTTTTCCCTCCTTACCTTTTCAGCAATTCGTTTTTGCTCCAACCGATGTTGTTTTACCTTTGCACTAACTTTATTTTTACGCTTGACTTTTGTTCTTGCAGATAATTGTGGAATTCGGCAACTTATATCATTATTAGTATCAGGTACTTTTTTACTACGTAGTGTTGGAGCTATCTGCATAAAAAATATTGCAATTAATGATTAAAACAATTTTATTACTAATTTATAATTTTTTCACACGGTACTGACAGACACGGTACTGACATTTTCATTTAAAAAAATTACTGTACCTGTTTGGCTGTAGTTTTGTTAATGTCGATTTATCGTGTAGTTTAGGTTAGTATTAAGTACAAATATCTGCAATTTCGGATAGGAAAAATCAATAGTTGTTAAATAAATCCATACCACGGTACTGACAAGAAAATTTATGACATACCTTTTTCAAAATGGAAATCTAAAATGACACAACCTCTTTGCACTATTTAGTCATCTCTATGCTTGTAAATATTACTCAGGTGAAGTGATTTCAACATCGTTCACAAGACGTTTCATAAATCTCAATGTAGACGGTGCTCGAGTCACACAAATGCAAATTTTAAACAAACGTTAAATTTCGGGGACAAGAGTTATTGAACCAGAACTCAATATTAACTTAATGTATTAACCAAAATACAGGTTGTTTCTTTTATTTCGATCATATACATTAGAATGTATGAGATAATTACTTCAAATTATTTATTGCGACCAAAAAAATTCAACATTTACAGAAAAACTCAAAAAAGAGACATGACACGGTACTGACATTTTGGTGATATGTTGTAGGTTTTCTCTTAATGCAAGTTATATTATATAAAAAAAATATGATGAAATGTGTTCCTAAACATCTAATAAACACAATCATCTCATTAAGAGATTATTAAATAATAAAAAGTGAGAATAAACAACATAGGACATAAAAAATCACAGTTAGAATAGAATCAGCCATATAGTAAAATATCATTACAGCGGGTCCCAATACAATGAAATATCCGTTTCAAGAAATAAATGTTCAGTCCCGTTTTAACTGCCACTGCACGCTTTGAATTCAATTGAATCGTTTATTTCGAAAAGGTAACATCTCTATTTTGATCTCCTCTGTCTCTTTAGAAAATTAAACAGCGCACAGTTATATTTTTGAATGTCATAATCAATGAAAAAATGCCTTTAGTTAAGTACACAATTACTGCAATAATTTACCAAATAACCATTGATTATGACATTCAAAAATATAACCGTGCGCTGTTTAATTTTCTAAAGAGACAGAGGAGATCAAAATAGAGATGTTACCTTTTCGAAATAAACGATTCAATTACAACTAAACCCCCGTTACAACGAACAAAATTTGCGGCTCCTTGAAGTTTATTGTTATGGGAATTTGCTTAATTGGAATTCTAAGGCCTTACTAAAAAGTAAAGAGTTTGGGAAAACAATATGTGTTCTCAACACTTCTTGTTGTCTAAAACTGTGTTTTCATTTGATGATGAGAAATAACACTTTCATTGCCGTTGAATTAGCTTCACGTTAATCCCGACATCTAACATTACAGTACCAATACAATCGGAGAAGTTGTTTATCGTCACACACAAGTGAAAATCGGTAGCGAAATTATTGCGGCTTCTCCGAAATAGTTTTTCAACAGAATCATGAAGACGACATCTAGGTTGCAGGATTTCCTGTGCGCGTCATTGCTTCTGCATAATTTTCATCATCCTACCCTCGGTGTTGCCAATTGCAAACTAAACATCTTTCAATTGTATCATCGTTGAAATAAAATACTTAAGCGAAATTAGAGAAAATAAATGTACCCAATTTAATAAGCCGTAAAATAAAATGGATGCCATCTTTTTTTTTTTTTTTTTTAAACTAGATTAAAAAACGTTTACGTTACACAATGAATAGAACGCCTCATGAAAGGCAGACCTCACGACCGGGAAATCTATACCCTCACAGAGAAACCTATCAGCTCTATAACACGAAGAGTTTCGGCGATCCTTAAGATTGCCAAAATTAATTATTATATACTAAATATTTAAAAAAAAATTTGTTTCTTTTTTTGAAAAAAGCATTCTTATACATCACTTGTATTCATGAATGGATTTAGTGTAAAAATAACTTTTATTCCTTTTTTTAATGCGATTAGTCAAAAAAATTTGCCGTCACGTTTCTAAAAATATACATTAGTTGCAATTTTTCTTAAACGTCTTAACTAAAGCTGTAGATACGTTAAAAATGCACTGAAATCCCATTACAATGAACTTGAAGCGCCTGCAAATGTTGTTCGCTGTAACAGAAATTTTCTTGTGAGGAAATTCAAGCAATGCGGTGGAAATAAAAGATTCTTATTTTTTATTGAACGGAATATTTCGTTGGATCGGTATCCGTTGCAACTTGATTTTACTCTTCATTTTTCTGTTGTTTTTTTAGCAATCTCATACATTGAATAGAGTCTGCTCTCCATTTACAACATGCCATGCACTCCCGTACAAATACTGATTTCCAGAACGATTACCAATTCCTGTAACGAAAACTAGCTGGAAGGGCAGCGAGTTAGGATAGGTTAACGAAGTGCCTTCACCTCAAACCTTTGAGGTGGAGGAGGGATGTCAAAGGAGTGTGTTGGGAAAATGTAAATGACGCTTGAAACTGCAAATTTCTCTTGTTTTCATGGGTGAACAATCAGATCTTGTCACATCCAGATTTCCGAATTACAAAAGCGCGAATCGAATTCTCCCTGGAGGCATTACAGAAATCAACTCGGACTGGCTTATTGCCAACCTCTTGATGCCGAAAAGTACTAGCTGGTACTCAGTTAAGGCATATTTCCATTATTATAGTAGTTGTGCACTACGTCAGACAAAAACTGAAATTTTTGGAGACAGATTTTTAGTCGAAAAATTTCAGACATTATTTTTCAGATAATATTAAAAGGTTGTGGGATATAGCTTACCTAGGGGCAGCGTTTTGAGATGAACAACTTAATTTGTCAGTTAAAAAATAAATAAATAAATAAATAAAAAAATAGCCTATAAACATTTAAAATAAATATACGTAAAAACTATAAAGATGCATTTCTTCTGAAATCTTCAATAATGAAAAAAATTATAATAACAACAATAATGATTATAATAATAATAACAATATTATTACTAATAAAAAATAATAATATAGTGATTTAAAAATTCAAAAAAAAAATTTTTCTTTGTTTGATTCAAAATGCTTCAAAAGTTAAAGATATAAATATACAACTAGTTAACAGTGGTGCAATAAGGGAGACAGTTTCTTCTTCTTCATTAAAGAAGAAGTAAAGTAAAAATAGCAAAACTATTTTTTTTTTTTTAATAAAGAGGCTGAAGGTAAAGGAATACATAGCAAATTGTCTCAGCTTTTCTAGTGTCTGCAGCTTAATTCAATAAACAAACTGATACAATAAACAGACAAAACATGTTAACAAAGCTCTTTTAAAAATGATTTTTTCAAAATACTAAATAAAATGCCTTTTCAATAACATATTGTCTCCTGGTATCAAATTTTTACAGTAACTGAAATGTACTGCGCAATCAAATATTTTTAATCGCTCTTTTTTTTTCTTTAAGATGAAAGTACTTCTTAAAAAGCCATAACGAAAAGAAAGCAACTATTTTTCTTGGATCGTTAGGCGTGAATGTCATTTTAATGTCTCTTCTCGGATTGTATGTAATTTATTTAGCTGATTTGTGTTTCTTCTTAATTGCAGTTCCTTGGACATAAGTATCATGAACGGGAAATGCGACTATTCCCAGAAAGAAGATCAGAGGATAGCGCTGAAAGAGGTGATTTGTTTTTTTAAGCTCTTGTACGATGTAACTGTTATAAATAACGATAAACTGTTGTATAATTTCTATTTTTTCATGCTAGAGATCGCTTAGTTATTTATTATAGTACGTTGATACAAAATTTTTCTGTTTTTAACATCCCCACTCCTATTGTAGCTAGGTGGTTACATCTTTAGATTTGATGCACATGATTTTGAGATTTTTTTTTTTTTTTTTTTGTGACAATAATCCAATCCTAGTACTCCTCTTTACCCCACAGAAAATCAAATTTTATCCCTTTTGGAGTAATTACCTAGAGGTTGCATCCGCTGATCTATTGGCAGAGTTGGATAATTCTAAAATTAATAAATAATAATTCTAAAAAGTACTTCACAAATGAATTATTGATTTGGAGTATAAAAAAATTCTACCACTCACTGTCATGTGCAAATAACCACGTGAGAAATAGAAAGAAAATCAGTTTTTAAATAAAAACACTGCAAAACTTTGAAATGAAAAAACAAAATTTCCTAGACATTTAAAAACTTTCATTTTGTTTCATAACATCACTAGAGTTTGATACTTTACCTATATGCTACCGTGAAAGATCGACATTAATCAAGTTTCGAACTTTCACGGTATCATAAACACAACATGCAATTTCACCCCAATTAGTTTCAATAAAATAATAATTGTTTGCTTTTTATTTCACTCCACGTGTACTGCCATGTTTTGTAATCTTGATTTCGAAACTAGTAAACCAAGTAGGCGAAGTTTGTAGTTGCCTCGAATGTTTGATGTAAAAAATATTTTTTTTTTGTTGTTGCTGATTCTTCAAACAAAAGTTTTTAAATGTCGCTCGAAGACGCTAATGCCAGGTTGTAAACAAACAGTCTTTTTAATTGTTCAGAATAGGAAAAAAAGGCCAAAAATTACAAAATGAGATATTGGACTGAAATGGCGTGAGTAAAATCTATTGACAAAAGTTCTGGTTCGAATAAAATCTCCTTTAGTAGCTGCAGAGGAAGTACAAGCAAACTCATCGCCTGATATTTCCCTCACGTGAAACCGATCAACATTTATTGAGTAAAGTAAACTGTTTTTGAATTCAAATTGTTTAGCTGTCTTTTACGAAATACTGAGCATTCTTTCAAGTTGTTGCTTCTTTTTTATTTCGTTTATTTTTATTTTCCTTACTTTTGCAGGAAAACAGTCAGAAAAAACAAGAAAAAACGTTGCAAAATATATTACAAATCTTCAGTGTTCCGCGTAACTTTCGCAATTCAATCAATCTTACAACCATAGTTAAAGTTAATTGGCTCTAAAATTGGACTCAGCTTGGAACAACATTGTTTACAATGTAAGTACGTCATTAAACCCGAGCAAGCAAAGCAATCTCGATTCAATTCACCGGTATGTTACAAAAAGACTTAAAACATCCAACAGATCCTTTTGCCATAAACAATACATCTACACGCATCTCCGAATCCAAAATCATGGAGAGAAACAACACGACAATTAAATGATCAAACGTTCCACTTATTTTCTTCTCTGTGATATGCATATTTATGAGTCGTTGGCTGCATGGTAAGAAACGTGACGATTATGAGGTCACTGGTATCCTTCTGGATGTGGTTGCGGCCAGTCTTAGGTAACACGCCTTCCAACACGAGCGATCCTTAATGGGTTCTAGCACGTAATCGCGTTATTGATAGTTTCCAGAACATTCTCTTCCCTCCAATGTCACTGCCTACAGGTTGGTTAATGGTGTAAATATTATTGAATGTTATGTTATGAAACATAATTATCTTCTGTGATTTATTTCGTGGGTGGTTCCATAAGACTTTTTAAATTAAGGTTTTAATGGTCAACGTTTTGCGCTTTGAACAACGGTTGCGCTCACTGGTTCACTCAGCAGCCGGTTTATCATGTCACAAGTGTTGCGATTGTGAGGGTCCCACAATCATAGGAACCTTGAAAGGGATTCAAAATTGCACATGATAAATGCTTGAAAAATATTTGTAATAGACAAAGAGACTCCCAAAACTATATATTTACGAAGGAACCCCTAAACCAATAAATTGGCCACTGGGCTCGGGACCTTCTTTCATTTACATGTACCTGCTATCATTCAACATTTAAATTAGCCTATCAGAATCTGAACACTAGAGTCCCTTTCTTTTCTTTAGCAAGAGATTCTGACATTGCTTAATTTAAATTTTTAATGTGGCAAGTTGCACAATTGTAACACTATTATTATTCGTCGACTCAGTGTTCTGACACTGATGCCCAAGAATATTCAGGACGCCAGTCCAAGAAAAAACCGGTAATATTCCGTTACGGTTTGACGTCAAATATTCCGTCCTCTCTCAAACCAACTCCGCATAGAAATTCCGCAACCGGAGACGGTTAGAAAGAGATGAATTATGGCGTTAACCAGAAACGGTATGCTACCGACTTTTCTGGAATAGAGCCTTTAGTTTCTTAATACTTTTATTATTACTGCAGGTTACTTCGATCCCCTTTATTGCTATTTCTTACCAACTCTCGAAACTGCTCTTTTGGGCAAAATTATTTTCCGGAAATTAAAATCAATTACACAAGTTTATTTGGAACACTAGCTTCGGTATGATGTTGTATTCGTTCCAACACCGGTTCAGTAAGATATTAAATCCGGTACCACATCGGTTCCAAAACGATACTGGATTCGACGTGGTTACAAGCAACAGCAAAAAAACAGCAGCCGTTGTGTGATGCTGCTTCCTGTAGATGAAATGAAAAGCTTAGTGTGGTCTGATGGTTAAAGCCGCAAGATGTAGTGAGTTTTCTAAACAGTCTGGCCTTTTCAGTAGTTCGCAAGATCACATTTATCTTGGAAATTAGAGCTTTCGGAAAATTTAAATACGTATAAAACAATGAAATAATATTTTGTAAAAAACACATGACATTATTGCTATCATGAGCAAGACAGAGACAAATTTTTACCTTTATAATATCGTAAGCTTTGTTTTATTGTGCGAAGGTTTTGTTTTTTTTTTTTTTTTTTTTTTTTTGTCTCATTTCACAGGTTCTGCTTTATGGAATAAAAACAGTGCATAATAAAGCGTCTATGAGCAATCAAGTGTATTTTCAAGACGTCTGAATGATGTCTGGAGCACTCAGATTAAAGAATGTGTAATGTGAATGCGCCCTGAGAGTAAAGTGGAGAGGAACAGATTTTTCTTTTGAAAAAAAGAACGAATGATTACGCAACGAGCCTTTTAAGGTCTTTAAAAAACAATAGTAATTCTGAAAAAGCTTAAATTTTATTGCATGTAGTGCTCAAAAAGTCCCCCTCCCGTGCGGGTGATGGTTAAACCACCTGCTGGACGAAGACCTATTTTCAAAGGGCAAGACACTAACGAAAGTAGGCTTCAGGGTCAATTGAATCGTAAAACTATTTTTTTTTTTTATCTTTGACAGTTCTGTGACTCATGAGTTTCTTTTTCGTTTTCATTTCAGTTTCGAAAAGTATTGAAGGACGTTCTACAGCCCCAACACGATGACCAATTTCTTCTCAGGTGGCTCAAAGGTAAGAAAAATAATCACGTGTCTCATGTCGGTGGATGACAGTCACAGACTGTGACCATGAAAGCTAAATAAATGACAAATGCGTTATAATGACGAACACGTGTTTTGCTTCAATGCATTTCAGTCACACAAATGATGTAAACAGAAAAGCGGAAAATAAATGAATGGCCACTATTGTATAAAAAAGTACATCGTAAAATATGGCCGTCCATAACTTGATATTGAATTTATTTTTAGTAGTATTCCGAAACTACTGTTTCATCTCAATGAAAAATTAATTATATATATATATATATATATATATATATATATATATATATATATATATATGTGTGCGCGTGTGTGTGTGTGTGTTTTTTTTTTTTTTGCTGTTATTTAATTAAATTATCATCTGCTCTATTTCTTATTTTTTGGAATACTAAAAACGATAAAAGAGTTGAATAGAATATTCTCATAAAAACTTCAACTTTTCTCGCTCGTAGTTGGTGGACTTCATTTTTCTCTGTCGTAGTTGGCGGATACTATTATTTCATATCACATGTAATCATGAAATTATAAAGGCTTCAAATTTATTTATTTATTTTCCAATCAAAGAAAATGAAAATTTTACTATGAAAACTTTAGCAGTGGAGTAGGAGGAACATTCCTGTTGCGGATTTAAAAAAAAGTCGATAGCTTTAAGGTAGACATTACGAAAATCACTTATTTGTCATATATGCGTGCATCCGCTAAATTCAGCGATTATCAGCCTTCATAAATCTATTTCTGGATAAAGGTCTTGTCTAGACGTTTTTGACTGCCGCGCTTTGCTCCATTCTATCTCTAAATAATTCCATTAAAATTGTCAAAATAGTTTGATCCGTTGTGCTGATTCGACTGCGAACGCTTTCTTGACTTTTGATGTCACGAGGACATCAAGCCATGATAGAAGAGTGCCCAGCTACTGTTGAACTACTTAGGAGGTCGTCAATCACTGTTTCAAGCTGTAATTCCTTCGCCACACTTTATGCTTTGAGATTTTTGTAGATTGCTTCAAAATTCTTCATGTTAGAGGATTGTTCAAGAAAAATGTTTAAAAAAATCTAAAGAATTAAAGGAAATATTTAAAGAGTGGATTTACAATTTTCAGAAGAAATTAGGGAGAGGTCAAGAAAATACACAACAGGCACAAGATAGACAACGTAAAATGCTCATAAATGAATATTATAGTGGTTTATAATGTCCTGGAGATAAACTTAACACTAAAAAAAAGTCCGCGCGTAAGCACAAAATACAAGCATCCGAATAAAGATAATGTTCGTCCAAGCAGGGGTGCCCACAGGGGGGGGGGAGGGATTATGGCGCAAGTTACGCCATCCAAATTTTTGGGGGAGATTTTTTTTTAAACTAATTTAATTATTTATTTAAATTATTTATTAATTTATGTTTTTAATATAAATTATTTCTTTATTCTTATTTATTTATTTATTCATTTTTTTATTTGTTTTGTGTGCGTGTGTGCGAGCTTAAAATGCCTGGAAGCGAAAAAAAAGCGAATCTATTCTGCGCATAGTTCGAACTTTAAAAAAAATCAATAATATATTTAAAAAAAATAATTGTTAAAATTTAAAAAAATAAATATTATTTAAAAAATAAATAAATAGTATTTAAAAAAATAAATAAAATAAAAATGGGTAAAAATAAAAATCACAAGAGGGTTGTGAAATATTTTTGGGGGGGAATTTGCGCCATTGAGCTTGGGGGGATGGGCACCCCTGCGTCCAAGACAGCTTGAATTTGAGATTGGGACTTAGCGAACAACTTAAATTGTAAGAAATACTCCTTGTTGCACTATACATTTTTAAGATCATATTCTATTTGAAAAATGATTACATAGTCTTTACAAACAACGACAAATAATTTTGCTACAAAGCAAAATCAGTTTCCCACTTTTCTTTCCCTTGACTCATCTTTCATTTAATTTCAAATATATTGTATTTATTAAGCATTAGTTCATTGTTTGAATTCAATATTGTACTTTTCATTGTATCACTTTACGGCAACATTTTTTAATCAGGTACTCGCTATCAGCTCTTACATGTATATGGACAACACTATTATATGTTACACTTTTTACAAGAGTCAATAGCATTACGTAATTATCATTTAGTTTCTTTGCACAACAAGAAAAGGAGTAAAATCGCATTTACTTTCGTTGAATTTAACTAAGCTTTCCTTGTTTTTAACATGCGCGATTACGTTTTCACAAGTTTGAACACTATATGAAACATTTTTCATAATTACAAAATCATATTCTTTCCTGGTCTCAATTCCCAAAATGACACACCATTTTAATTCACTTGCTTATTAATTTTTACAAAACATTTGTCTCTCTCTCTCAAAGTATAGGAAGGTTTAGAGATGTGCCTACTTTGTGTAATTCCTGCAATAATATAAAAATGAAAAGTGCATTCTGAAATAAATTATGTTTCTCAAAAAAGATTCGTTTTCTTTTCAGCTCGTGACTTTGACATTGCCAAATCTGAAAGGATGATCAGAGAGGTAAGATGATAATTCAGTAATTCTATTTTTCGTTGTTCACCGAATGTAAGAAAATAACAGGATTACCTCGATCACTCATTTCAAAATTATTTCGTCATCAAACAACTCATAACGAAGCAATCTGATTAATTAATTCGATCCAAATTTCTGGATTCTAACTACACTGCAAAAAAAGCAGTTGTTTTTATAGTATAATACTGGCAGCAGAGGTTCGAGTTTAAAACTGAAAAAGCACAGTAATAAACGGTAAAACTAGCTATTTTACAGTTTATTACTGTCCCGATGAAACTTACATAATTCCGCTCCCATTATACTGGGTTTAACCTCTCATCAAGTTTTAGTTGCAGCACTTTACTTTTTTTACCTTTTTTTTTTGCAGCATTCTTGCAGTTTCAATTTTATAGATAAAATGGGCGGTGAAAAAAATAGTTTACCAAACTATTTTACCAAAGTATTTTAATGCAATCAGATTCTCTGCGTTTTACAGTATTTCACTTGAAAAAATTAATCAAAATAGCCAAATATCATAGCAATCGAGGTGCTTCATTTTCTACCTAGTTTAAATCTTTATGTGAAATACAGTCGAGCCCGCTTATTAGAATATCGCTTAAAGGAATATCTCGCTTGATGTAATACGTTTTCAATGTACCAAACCATTGAAATGCATTATTTTCATCCCGGATAATGGAATATCCCGCTTATTAGAATATTTTTTCGTGGCAAAATGGCTATTCCATTAAGCGCGTTCGACTGTATATATATATATATATATATATATATATATATATATATATATATACTTATATATATATATATATATATATATATATATATATATATATATATATATATATATATATATATATATATATATATATATATATATATATATATATATACTTATATATATATATATATACAGGGTGTCCACTCCTATCGTGGACCAATAGCTAATTTCTAAACCGTTAGAGATAAGCATATAGTTCATTTAGGAAAAAATCTCCAAATTACGAAAGGAATTTTGGGTCTATTCAATGTTTTTCAAAAAATCAAATTTTGAAAGAGTTACGAAATTTAAATTTTTATACAGCCCCCCAGTCCTATCAATCATATTTAGTAAAACATTCTTGACACTGTAACATTTAAAACTAAAAAAAAATCACTGTTCTACCATAAAAATTGACAGAGTTATGACGTTTTGAAAAATCAAGATTTTGAAGGATTTCGCATACGGTCCCTTTAGTGATCTCTCGATGACATCATGAAATAATGCAAAATCTTGATTTTTCAAAACGTCATAACTCGGTCAATTTTTGTGGTAGAAGAGTGATTTTTTTTTAGTTTTAAACATTACAGTGTCAAGAATGTTTTACTAAATATGATTGATAGGACTGGGGGGCTGTATAAAAATTTAAATTTCGTAACTCTTTCAAAATTTGATTTTTTGAAAAACATTGAATGGACCCAAAATTCCTTTCGTAATTTGGAGATTTTTTCCTAAATGAACTATATGCGTATCTCTAACGGTTTAGAAATTAGCTATTGGTCCACGATAGGAGTGGACACCCTGTATATATATATATACGACTCTTCAAAACGAGTACAATATCTGAATTATAACTAACGAAAGTTTTCTGTTGCCATTGAAATACTACCGAGTTAGTTTTATAAAAAACTTTATGTGATCATTTTGCTGAGTTCAGAGTACCCTAATGTTTCGCTCATTTTTCTTACAGAGCTTCAAGTTTCGCAAGAAAGTTGGAGCCGATACCATCCTTACATCAGGTTACGAGCTACCAGAGGTAAATACAAAGTTTCATCGCTAATTTAGCATACTATAGTTATCACAATTTGTACATTTATTTTACCTCATTTTATTTTAATTGTTTATTATTATTAATATTATTGCATAAATTTTGACGGAAAATAAATTTATCTGCATTTTCTTTTTCTTTTAAGCTTTTAAAAAAAGTCGAAATTTATTTTTATGGGTTAATTATGAAGTTAGATTTATTGGTTGTATGGTTTTATCAATAGATTTCACATATGCGACAATATATTGTAAAAAATATAAACAATGATGTTTTTTTTAATATTATTATTATTAACACAGACAACTTTTTATGATCAAGGAAATTTTCTCTTTGCAATTTTTCTAAACATTTCAAATAAATTTTTTTATCAAAAATAAAAACTTCAGTTGATATTTTCAGGCGACAGATGACGTTTTTAGTTCTGAATTCAATGGATGAAATAATTGAACGTCAAATCATTCTTTTCGATGTCAAAAGACGCTTATGAAAATCAATTCATAAAAATAGAAAATGATTTGAATTACAAATCATATTTTCAATCGGTACAATGTAGTTTTGAAGATCGCATCACGTTTTAAGACGCGGAAGATGTCGTTGAAATTGTGTGTCGATTTAGATTTCATTTTCGAAAGTTGGAATTTTGAAAGCCATATTATATATTTAAATAAAACTACTTCTGAAATTCAAATTATTATTTCATGAGAGAAAAGATGTTTCTCAGTATATTATATCTTCTGACGCTGATTAATAGTTTTGAGTTTCTGATAATATTTTCAGACGTCAGATAACGTCTAACTACTTTTCAAAAAGTGTTCCGTGTAACATAGGCGGCAAACGTATGAGCTGACCTTGGCCGCCAATGGACAATTTTGCAGCGCTTTACATCCTGAAGACACGGAAATTCAATTGTCAATAAAAAGAATGTTTCTTATTAAACAACCGAACAGCTAATTATTTGTGTCATGAGCAAATCAATTGCATTTTTAAAATTTGAGTTGCTAATTATCATAATTATCTTCCTCCAGCTGTATTTGAAGCACAGAATCACGGAGTGCTTGGGCTTCGACAATGAATACAGCGTCGTCCGTCTCTTCATGGCTGGCATCTGTGATTACAAAGGTACGGCAAATTTAATTTCCCTCTCCCCATTATGTTAAATAAAATTAGATTTGGGAATGCGTGCAATTGAATTCCAATCAAATTTTCTATTAGCTCTGACACAACTTCCTTGATTGATTGCGTTTCCTTGCAGAAAGTTTTTAAAAAGTTAAATTGAAGATGAGTACTGCGTATCCTTTCTTCTCGAAATAATAGTAAAAGAGTAGGTACTCTCTGAAAAAAAAGAAAGAAAAATATGCATTATGTATCAATGTGAAAACAATACGTTGCCAGCACTTTGCTAAGTTATGAAACTGGTTATCAGTTTACGGCAAATACTTATGTTCTAATTTTATTGAATTAATTCATAAAATTTTGTGTGAGCCCCGTCAATTTGGCATTTGACTCTGTGTATGTTTTAATGAAGTGACATTTCCTATTTATTTAGATTTATCCGACAAAGCGGACCATTATTTATTCTCTATTCATGATAAATGAAAAAGGTCAAGAACAAGATATCTCAGATGATTTCTCGTGGAGTTGTGTCAAAAAAGCTACCTTTTGTTTAATTTTTTAACACTTTCGTAAAATAATCTGATTCAAACCAAATAGGTCTAGAGTTTCAATAACATTTATATAGAGTTTGTAATGACACATTTTATTGTCAGTTGAATAACGTGGAAATTAATGAAGGGAACTTGCAAATGAACTTGCGTGGTAAACACCTATATAGCAGACGTTTCCAATACATAAATCCTTTGACGTGCTAATAGAATCAATTACGGGCACAACAACTTAAACCCGAAGACATAGAATGGTGTCTGGAGACGTCATTCATTTAATGTTCCATTTTGGATACAACATTTCGTTCGATTGTATAGTAAAGTCTCCAAGATGCATTTACTTCAAGTTCCATTGCTGACTGCGGTCTCCAAGATGTCATTCATTTCAAGTGCCATGGTGGATAGACTTTTTCGAGACGTCATTCCTTACTTGTGCTATTGAGGATACAAGATGTCATTCGTTTCAAATGCTTTTGTAGACTAACGTCTCCAGGGCATCATTCATTTCAATTGTCATTGCGAACTGACATCTGTGAGATGTCATTCTTTTCATGTTCCGTTACAGACTCTTTAACGTCTACGAGAGGCCATTCTATGTCAAGGAGTTAAGCATTAAATGTCTATTGAAAACAATAGACTTTTTAACAAGAGCTGAAATGTAAGAACAGACAATGGTCAAAATTTGCCTCCGTCCCACACTTGAACCAAAAATTTCCCAAATATCCTTTTGTAAAATACAGAAAAATGAAACATCTGTAAATCTTGCATTTTCTGATAACATGCACTTGAACATGACTTTGATTCCTATCTCTTTCAGGCTTCGTCTATTCCTTCCGAGTCATTGACCTTATGAAAATTCTTATTTATTTCTTGGAACATGATCTCAAAATGATCAGAGACAAAAAAGAGGTGAGGTTATTATTATTATTAAAAAATAACATTTTTTAAGGCTCTGATTTGTGATAGTATTCCTTCTTTTGAAATTCTATTAAATAATGGTTTGTTTAAGCAATTAGTATCAAGACAAGATAAATATTTATACCGACTTGTTTTGGTATTTTGAAATGTTTTTTGTTCGTTGTATGTATGTGTGTGTTGTGTATGTATGTAAATATCTATGTGCGTACATGCGTAATAGATCTTCTGCTATGTTCCTGAAAGTCATTTATATTTAACCCTTTGACGGTTATGGAAATGAGCAGTTTCCGTTTACTTAATTCGCGCAGCATTAGGTAGTCGAAAGTGGCAGCTGTTTTCCCCCGCCGTTCTTTCGAAAATGTCACCTTTCTCTGGCGATGCCGTGGATAGCTCGCCTCGCGCGTTTTAAAAATTTCTTAAAGTATTTATAGTACAGTACATCAGTGCAGAATAATAATGGCGAACGAAGTCAGCTCGTCAGCGCGCATTGGGGAAAAATTTCACTACGCGAGTAGTGCTCGTTACTAACCATTTCGGTCAAAATCTTGCTACCGAGCGGAACTCGTTTGCGCGCATTATGAAGCACAATTCGATTGCGAGCTGAACTCGTTCATAACCATCAAAGGGTTAATCACAGCAATTGAGAACATCCAAATAGGGATTTATTTTATCAAGTTCGGTTGACTGCTTAAACTCATGGTCACATGATTGCATTTTACTGGTACAAAAGAGTCTAAGCGCTATATTTTGGTAGTGCTAAAATGTCGTTTCATTGAGTTTTGGTTCATGAAACTGTGAATACATGGAGTATTCAGTTGCTTTAAAATGTTAATGTGCTCAATTTTACTGGCTCCAAAATGTTGATTTATAAAAGCAAGTGTTAAAAAAATGAAACGCTGTATTAAGTGAGGCTAAACTGACGATATTTTGTATTCTAATGACACCAAATTGTCGACACAACGAGCTTTAGCAATAGTAAATTGCCATCCTATTGAATTTTAAAATTTCTAACTAGCCCACTTGAGTTACGTTCTAGTGGTCATTAACTAATATCAATGAATGGACTTCCAATTAATTATATCTAAAATTGAGGCAATGAAAGTTAAAATTATTAAATTCGAGGCTTGGATTGTTAGTGGCATAGAAGTGTATATGAATTGAATTTTAGCGGGTAGTAAAGGTTCGATGCCTGAATTTTAGTTTTCAAATTTTAAAAATCTTTTATTACTATAGTTGAAAGAAAAAAAAACCTCTTTTAGTATTGGAATACAAAAATCCCACAAAATTTAGCACTCAAGTGAAATAACTCGCGGCGTTTAGCAGAAACATTTTGCCATGAAAATAGAATCTATCTACTCAGCATCTCTAAAAATGTTGAAATTTAAAGATTTTATTTTGTTTTTCTAGAAAGTCGGTAAGCTGGAAGAAAAAAGTACCTTTATCCTGGATTTTACTGGCTTCAACCTCAAACAGTTCTACGACAAGTCAGGTAAAATGTGTTCTTTTTTTTATTATGTATATAGGGCTATATACTGTATAATAATAATACATAATACAGAACTCATAATATTTGGTTCCTGCACACCTTTGCAAAGTTGCCAAATTTCCAATGCATAAGGTTACGCATCTCTGTGATGTACGCTCAATATCTCTATAGTAAGAAAAAGTGGAAATCGCTTATCCACTTAATAATTCCCTTTACTATTCTTCAAAGCACGTAAATTTGACCAAGCAAGATTTTGTGCTGTTGCACATTTGCAAGACAGCTTTTCAATACCGTAAATCAGGGTTACTTGGACCCTAGGGGGTTACTTGAGCCCACTACAATAAAATCATAAAATCTAGGTTTGGTACCTACTAGTTAAAAACTTGCACGTAGTTCCTCGTTTCTCCAATAGGTAGAAGCCCTCTGCAGTCTCTAACGCTAGTAACAAACCCAGATTTTATAATTTTACTGTGGGCTCAAGTAGCCTTGTTGTGGGTCCAAGTAACCCTGATTTACGGTACACTTTAACTAACCAGCTGTTGAAATAGAACGAGTCAAGGCAAAAGTGGAAAATGCAGAATTGCAAGAGAGTAGTATTTTTTAAATCGAAACATAAGGGGTTGAAAATACGAAGATAGGATAGTTGAATGGCCGTGACATCGTAAAGTCTTGAAATTGGATTTTGGCAAATGTACTTGAAGAACCTCTGACTGGTCAAACGCTTCCATCAGTTCAAAGAAACTTTGAATGTAAAACTAATCGAAAATTCATGCTTGACTCCTTTGCAGACACTTTTTTTTTTCTTGCACGCAAATTACGCTCCCTTCAAGAAAGCATTTTCCATAATGAAAGTTGAAAAATGCGCTCACGATAAAAGCGTTTGCATAACCCAAGTCCTAGAAAACCGGTCCTTAACTGTGATTCTCGGTATCATAAGGAAAGGGGAAATGCAGTTTAGGTGAAGGGAGAGAAAATATGATCTTCTAAATGCATAAAGATGCAGGTTTTAGTGGGATAGCTCATTTCCGTCGCAATTTAACTACAAATAGATTGAGAAACCGTCTGAAGAGTTCAACCTCCCCCTGTTTTTTAGCTTTCTGTATATTATAGCCTGGTAAACTGGGTGTAAACTTGCAAGAACTAGATGCCCGACATTAAAATCGCGCAATAGAATTTTTCGGCGGAAATTTGTTGAATTTGTTGCAACATAGTTACGCTTTGTTGCAAAACAAACTGTGCATTAAACTTCCTTCATAATGCTTTAACGCGGGGTAACCGGTTGTCAAGTGACGTACTTGAACAACTTATTTTTTAGTATTCTAATGTACACGCAATGTATATCATTATTCTTAGAATGTTGCAGTGCTTCCTATTGATGAAGTGGAAAGAGGAAGAACTGAGGGGGAGGGGGAGATTCACTATATAATGTTATAAAAGTTTATAATTGGAAAATGATTTTTAGTTTAAACTAATGAATTTGGTTTAGAAGTTTAAAAAAATGTATTTTTTTTTTTTAATCCGAACTACTTTTGAAGAACAGTTTGTTGTGCTTTAAATTGAATCTTTTTCTGTACGGTTAAAATCGTGATGAGAAAAGGCAGCAAAACTGAAATAGGTATAGTAAACAGACTTACCAAGAAAAACACTGGCATGCCGGTTTACTATACCTATGTCAGTTTAATTGTCTGTCCGCTGAAATTAAAGGAACTATTTTGTAATGCAAGAGGTCTTAATGCTAAGAAAATTTGAAAAATGCTTTCTACTATTTTTGCAACGTAAAAATATTTACGAACATTGTTTCTTCTAAATATTTTTTTCCTTTAAATGTTGCACTCTTCATAGCCTCTGACTCTAATATGATGCATTTTCTTTTCAGTGATCAACGCAGGAATCCAACTTATTACAATGTACCAGGATAACTATCCGGAAACATTGAAAGCAGCTTACCTTGTTAATGGTACGAAACATTTTTCATTTCCAACTCTTTCCCGCATTCCCTTTAAAACGAGTTCATTTTAGAGTCGACAGCTATAACTGAGGCAAACCTAACGTGGCACATTCGTTATGCTGTGGATATGATCTGCGTAGTGTTCACAGTGCTCCCAAGCTAGGTTTTCCCGAACTATAGATGCTTTATAGAAACTTATGAAGAGTTTTTTCAATGATAAAAAATTAAAAAATGAATACTTCATTCGTAGGCGGTCTTTTATCGAAATTTATTCGTTGTATTTCCAACTATTGGCAGCTGAAAGTTTAGAATTAATTTCTTGTCGGGAAATTTTGCAATGTAGTGTTGTGTACACGGTTGATTTCATACCGATAGCGAAAGTAACAAAACTAGTAACTGTCATTCTTGTTCCTATCATAGACAGTTGCTACGGTTTTACACCAACAAATAAAGCTAACTTAAATAGAGCATTAAGCAGATCCTGATTCTTTGGGTGAAAATTATTTTTAACGATGGTACAGAGCATAGGCGGCTGGTGCTCCCAAAAAGTGGAGGGTCAAAAGAGATAGGGGGATAGGGGTGCCTCTAAAGTTTTTTGTTATTGTTTGGAAGCTGGGTATATTATTGGGTTAACATTATTGAGTAAATGACATCACAAATATGGAATATGGCTTCAAAAATTGAGACAGATGACCAGTGTAGACTTCCTACGTTCAAATCAAAGTTTCTATTCTGATTAAAAAACATGCAAAAAGCCCATTTATGTGGAATTTTCAGTTGTTATTTTCGTGAAATGAATTAATCCACACTATAAAAAAGAAATTTTCACTTAATCGTAATTATTTGCTCTGAAAACTGAGGGGGCAAGGTTCCTTTGCTTTGAAAGACAGGGGGCAGTTGCCCTCCTTGCTCCCTCGCAAGAACCGCCCATAGTAAAGAGGACAACCAAAAAGTAAGCATGAGTGAGGATTAGTGAAATTATGTAGAGCTAATGGCTCGAGAAAAAATACGACCACCAAGATTCAGTCGTAGTGAGAGCAACGTTGTACTATCAGCTGCACAAAAGAAATAGTTCAACATAATTAGGCTGTTTTTTATACGTCAATAAAACAAGAAAAAAAATTGTAATGACAGCTTTGTATTGATAATAAGAATATAATATATATTACATAAGATGCCAGTAGAATAAATATATATGTACAGAATGTAAGATACACTAATATAAGATACTTTTGCTGCAATGTTTAATGATTTTTTTCCCCCTTTCTATTTCAGTGCCTTCCTATTTCAGTTGGATTTTCAATCTTTTTAAACCTTTCCTAAACTCTGTCACGCTCAGCAAGATAAAAATTTATCGAACAGGTAAGAAAACTATATTGTAAAATTTATTATTAGCATCATTTATTTTTATTTATTAAGGTTTGCTTGCTGTAATAATAAAACTGCAACATGTTGAAAAATCTTACAACCCTTGCATTTCTTTAATATTGGAATAAGTATTGAGCAACAAAGTTTGAAGACCACTGCCAGCAAACTTCCCTGATTCATCTCCTATCTATTTATGAAATTTAGTTTCATCTTTCAAATTTCAATAACATTATTTAAAATGTATGTTTATATTTGTTCAATGAGACTAACAATTTTATTCTTTCCTTTCACCTACCAGATGAGTGGCTTCCTGAGTTCTTCAAAGTGATGGATCCACACAAAGTGCCAGGGTTCTTGGGCGGAAAACTCACCGATCCCGACGGAAATCCCAAGTGCCATGACCTGGTAAGTAGATCCTCAGGCATGTATTCAATGAAGATAGCACGGGGTTGCTCCCCAGTAGCCAATATGAAATAGGTTTCGGTTGTCACGTTGATATTTCGTCTTGTCACTGAATTTCAAAGGATCTACAATGGACCCTATTCATTTGACGTCATTGCGGGTATTGACCGAGTCTAGCAAACGAAATTCTGGTTCTCTGGTGTCTATTAACACGCCTAACTTTGAAGCGTAAAAACTCTTATTTCTATTCAAAAAATAAGGCTTTTGGAAGTTTTTACTTAGGAATGATAAAACAGAATGCAGAATGACTCATTTGAAGCGAAATATTATCTTAATGTGTGTATTTTACTGATTGAAAAGCTATTAGCTCATCATATGAAAATGGGTAAAAAATCACATTGTTTTTCCTCTCCATCACTTTTCTCAAGATTTTCCAGCAATCCTAAGCCGATATAGGCTCTACGCATGTTCATTATGCTCATAAATGCTCATAAATGCCAGTTATTATTAAATAAAACTAATTTATTTAGCACTGCTAACACTGGAAATTGGATGTAAATACCCACAAAAGAAAAGTTAAATGGACCGTTGCCACGCCGTGAATAGGGTCCATTGAGGCAAACTCTACAGGAGCTACAGGAGCTCTAGGTCTTCTACAGGAGCTCTAGGGCAAACCTGTCTTGGCAACATACGTAATGCTGTGATTAGAATCTGCGTAGTCTTCACAATGCTACAAGGTTGGCTTTGTCCAATTATAGTACAGTCAAGCCCGCTTAATGGAATATCCATTTTGTTACAAAAAATATTCTAATAAGCGGTATATTCCATAATCCAGGATGAAAATAATGCATTACAATGGTTTGGTACATAGAAAATGTATTACATTAAGCGGGATATTCTTTTAACCAATATTCTAAAAAGCGGGTTCGACTGTATGTAATTTATCCGTTTGGTGAGAACTGTTTTGAGTAACTCGAAATAGCATCAGTAAAATTACGACAACTAATGATCACGACTGCATGGTCGTGGCAAAGGGGTTCCGAAACCTGACACGTGCCAATAAAGAGAGCGACGGGAGTTCGCTTTCTCGTGTTTCCAAAAGAACCTACTATTTCCGCTGGAAAACACTCTCAGTGATTCTAACTAGTTTCTCGATAGAAATATGCGTCTAAATATTTACGGGATCTATTTTGAGAAATAAACAAAGATGTTTTGACTAATTAAATAAACCAAAAAACAGTAAGTGACCACCACTTCAATAGTGTGCTAAGTGGTTAGCGAAAACCTGCTATGTGTTAATGAAAAAAAGCAGAGATATTGTCCTCCGAGATAGTGATGATGCACCCCCTCAAATACCATGGAATTTCCGAAAAAAGAAAAAAAAACGGGCCTCCCAAATAGAGAAAAGTACCCTTAAAACATTTAATTAAAAACTTCCACAACCCAGTTTGCGTCACTAAAGCCCACCCCTTGGCCACATAAATCTTTATTGAAGAAAGTGATACGGAGATATTCTTGCGATGCTCCAAAAGGAGTGTTCCCTCTTTTGGAATTACACTTTTTCTAAGGTCACAACAACCAAATCTGCTTCTTCATCCCTCAAAGCATCCGCTGCCACGCTGGAATTGAGGCCGGAACCTTCGGGCTTCAAATCAAAATGTACCACGAGTTGAGATTTGTAGGCTTCAGCATATTTTATTGGACAGTTTTTTGAATAATGGATTTAATATTAAGTCCTCATATCCATTTTGATCGTAGATCACCCAAAGATCTCTCTTTTGGGGAGAGTTTTTTAAATTTATTTATTTACTCTAAGTCATCTCGAAATCATGCTTTGGTATTTTTAAAACATACGATGCACAGAATGGCCAATATCCAACCTATGACATCAGAATCTATACAGGACCCATAGCCGAAACAAAGACTAGATTTGATTTGCATTTCGCCTTTACCAGAAACATTAAGCAAAAATGGACATGCAAAAGCAATATAAGAGATGAACTGCATTCAGCTTTCATCAAAATCTCTTAACGTAAATATAGACGCAAAGGAGTTCAAGCCATTAACTACATTCGATTTCTTGAAATCTGTACATGAACACACAAATTTGTACCTTGAGACGACCTGGCTAACGCAAGTTCAAATGTTGCGACTTTCAGGTTATTACTGTACTATATGTGTTATTCACAATAAAAGTGGTTCAACTTCTTATTTTTAAAATCCATATTTGTTTGCTAAATAGTATCACATTTAGTTATACCTTTTAGTGCAGTAAAGAAGCTACTTGGTTTGTCAAAATAAATATCTAATGACAAATAGTAGCTAATCATTTGTATTTTTTTCCTATGAAAAAAAAATTGCGAAGGGTTTCAAATAATAAAGCACAGTAAAAGCATTTTAAAAAGGACACATCACTTTTACAATGAACGACATATGTATAGAATCTTATCCCACGCTAAGCCATAACAACATTGAGCGGTAAATAAGTTTCATGTTTAAATATATATATATTTATAATTATCTGTCGGCGTTATGAGGGTACGAGTCCCAACCCTTGTGCGCACCAGACAAATGTTTTAAAGTTCTCCTGCAAAGCACTGATCGTATAACTCACATTTGTCTGGCTTTAACCCTTTATGCCCCGCCGGGACTCAGAAGTCCCGCTTATATTAATTTAGTATTTTGAATCCTAAATGGCTGTAATCATGCTGAAGCTTTTGAGTACCACTCCTTGTACTTTGCTGAGAAGCTGACAGATGGTACCTGCTATCGGAAACAGTTTTGTTAGTGACCCTCAGGCGTAGGGGGCCTTAGAACTTACTGATTTTCAAAACTTTTGTAATTAATTTGGGACAAAAGGCACGAAAATGCATAAACATAGATTATACATTAAATGAGATAGAAGAGCTTCATGACTCAACAGACACATTCCTTCTCCAGATCTGCTGGGACTCCAAGTTCTCCCCGTCCTGTTACCTGAAGCAGAATCAGCTGAACTTGAGCGAGGACGACCCCTCCATGAAGACTGCGACCGTGTCCCAGAGGGGCACCCTCGAAATCCCAGTCACCGTCAGCAGGGCGGGCTCCGTGCTGCGCTGGACTTTCCAGACCAAGGACTACAACATCAAATTCGGACTCTTCTTCAAACCTCCCGGTGCCACCAAATCCCGACCGGCAGAAGAGATCATACCGGTGGAGAGCGTCGATTGCCAAGTTGTGCCTGAAGAAAATGATCTCATATGCGAAAAAACCGGCACCTGTAAGTATTCTGGATTTGTGTGTCCACTCCTCTTCGTTTTTTCAGAACGTAACGTAATGAACTCAAAACACAACCTCAGAACGATTATGTTCGACCTATGATACCCAGTTTAGTAATAGTTATCGTTACCATGTTTGAAACTTCGTAGATTGAAGTTTGACATTTTATTGAAGTAAGGCGTTGAAACGTGTTATACACAAAAAAGAAATCTGAAAATGATTAGATACTATGTTTTAATCATCAAGGGATTCTTAAAGACTAAATCCCAATCATGATAGAGACTTTTAGAAATTGTAATTTTTTACAAAAGGTATTTCTAAGGGAGTCCTTACCATAATAGGGTTTTTTTAGTGGTGCATCCTTACTCTAGTACGACATTGTTAGTCTTTTTGATAAAAGAGACACATTCCTTAAAATCCAAATAAAGTCTCGAGAAATCTCAATTGGATAAGGGTACATTTCTTAAAGATTTTCTTAGTATTAAGACACAGTGCCTAAGAGTGCCAGTCGGAATAAGGACTCATTCCCTAAGTCTCCATAATATCAACGAACAGTCCGTATGTTTCCTATTGAGTTTCAAAATAAGATTCAGTCCTAAAAAGACCCAGTACAATAAGGACATCCTCTGTAAATCTTCACTTAGAACAATGCACGCTGTGAAGAAATCCTATCGAACTAAGGACAGTCCTAAAACCTCAATAAAGATGAGCAAAGTCCTCCAGCGCTCAATTAGGATAAAGACACAGTTCCTAAAGTCCTATTAAGATAAACACAATCCCGAATAATAATTTAAATAAGACACAGCTTCTAAGAACACCATTAGAATTTATAAAATTCTTAAGAGGACTATTGGTAAATAACACAGACCCTGAAAGCCACCTTAAGAGAAGGATGCGATGCCTAAGAGTCCACTGAGAATGGAGTAGTCAAAATCCTAAAACATCTCGTTTAATAAAGGAAAGGCTCACAGTTAGGATAAAAACATAGTCCTTAAAGAAATCCTTATCCAAATAGGACTTTTGATGAGTGTTGTAACTCTAATAGGGCTCTTTAGGACTACGTTCTTACCCTAATGGGACGTTCAGGAATTGTGACTCTATTGACAATTGGAGTTCTTGGACCTGTATTCTTTACCCAATGATACTTCCTAATGTCATTCTTAGGAACTGTGTTTCTTATTCTTGTGGGGAAAAATATGGAGTTTTCTAATTCCGTATTTTAATAGCCCCCCTGTGCTTGTTCGGATGGGACTTCTTGTAATGTGTTTTCATCCTAATTGAAACTTTTAGAAACTGCTTTTCTCCTAAAGTATACTAATGGACTGCCTGTATTACAGAAAGGAATACAATAATACAACCAGGTTCCTATGTCTTTATCCTAACGGAAATTTTCATGGATTGTACACTTAACCCATTAAAGCTTTTAGAAGCAGTCTTTCTTCTAGACAGAGAATATTTTTGTAAAATGCGTCTTCATTGGGAAAAAGACTAACTTATCGCATTAGTATAAAGATACAGTTCCACATAGTTTCCAATAGTGCAAGAAAACAATCTCTAAAACTGCCAAGACGATTGAGAAGCAGTCCTTAAGAGTCCCATTAGGATTGACACAGTTCATGAAACAACTATTAGAGTAAGGACACTGTCCTTAAAATTTTCATTACGGTAAGTACACAGACTCTTAAAATCCTATCAGGAAACAGGCGCACACTATTTATTAGTGCTAGTAATATAAAGGCACAATCCTTAAAACCACCATTAAGAAAAGGACGCAGTGCTTAAATTTTACTATTAGGATACAACACAGTCCGTACTGTAGTATTACCGAACGGTTACTTTCAAGGACTGTGCTTACTGGGATTTTTAGATCGAGGTGTGTGCCTTTCTCTTAATTAGATTTTAAGGAACATGCAATACTTGATTACTTTCGCATTCCATGCTGATGAGAGCATAATAAGCTCGAAACAGCTGTCCATGGATCGAAATAGCCGAGTTGGCGGTGTATTGCATGTTTCTGCCTTAGCCCTTGCTTAGGGGCGGTTACTCACTGCTTTATAGATTTTAAGGGTCTATGTGCGAATCGTAATAGAGATTTTAAAGATTGTTTTTAACCTATGGGTTGTATTATGGAAAGTCCAATCCTAACGAGACTTAAGTACTGCTTTCTAATCTTTATGGCACTTACGAAGACAAATGTTATTCAAGTCTTCTTTAGAAGGAAGATAGTCCCTAAAAGTTACGTAAGGATAAAGAAACACTCACTGAAAATGTCCACTACAATAAAGATGTTAAAACGTTCCATCAGGATAAGGACACAGTCCTTAAATTTATCCATTAATATGCGACGTAGTCCTTATTAAATCGTCCTTGCCTCAATAAGATTTTAAAGGCTGTTTCTTAATCCGAATAGAGACTTTCAAAGAGTTATCCTAATGGGACTTTTTGCAATTTTCTTTATTTTTTTGGAAATTTTTAATGAATGTGTTCTAATCGTAATAGAACTTTTATGAACTGTCTCTTGTTAGGAAAACTATCCTCATCGTATTTAAATATTAGGATACAGGCAACAAGTCATCACTCTGGCTAAGCCGTAATCTATACAAGTACCATTAAACTAAGAACAAATTCTCTAAGAGTTCCACTAACAGAAGAACAGTTCTTAGAAGATAATTAGAATAAGGACAATATCTAAAAGTCTTATAAGGATAATAACACTCTTTAAAAGTCTCCATTTCAATAAAGACAAGTCATTACGAAGAATCCCGTTAGGATTGACACAATCTTGAAAAGTTCTCAGCGTAACGACATGATCTCTTCAAAGATCACTAAGATAACGAGAAACCAAAAAGTCTGACGAGCATGAGCACACTTTTTTATACTGCCGTGTTAAGCACAAAAGTCGTATCTACACTTTTTTAAAAAATTGAGTTATCGCCACGAGGTGGCGTTTTGTGGCGTATTTTACCAAAATTAAAAATTACATAGTCATTTAAGAACGGGAAATATTTTTTTAAAAAATCTGAAAAAGTTTCATCTAAATCAAATACATGGTAGCGCAAAACTTTAAAGAGTGATATCTCAGTTTGAGCTCAGCTGCAGATACCACTTTTGCGCTTAGCGCGGCATTTTGGGTACGTCGTTTTTCCAAAAAAAAAAAGAAACTTTTCAAAGAGTTTTTAACCCTAATAGACCTCTAAGGAACTTTCCGTATCCGAATCGGATTTTTAGAGACTGCGGCCGTACCCTAATGAAGCGGTTTTTTTAGGGGGTAGGGGGGTCTCATCACTCTGATTAGGCTTTTATGAATTGTATCCTTATTATTCCAATCATACTTGTTAAAACTGCGTCAATCATCTAAAGAGACTTTGTATGACTGCGTCTCTATCCTAATTGAACTTCTCAGGACCTGGGTTTTACCTAATAGACAGTTTCTTTACAAAACGAGGACACAATTTATCTAAATTAAATTAATGAAAATTTTTCTTTGAAAACGATATGCAAGCTGAACTTTATCTATAAGAACTAAAAGCAAAAGTATTTAAATAGATCGTTTCTCTTTTAGATATACTCCGTTTTGACAACTCGTACAGCTGGCTGACAGCAAAACAGCTCTTGTATAAAGTCGAAGTAGAAGAACCAGGATCCAATGATTCTAACAATAATTAATATTTATCTTTTCTGTGTTTGCATTTTTATGAATCTCAGAGTGTATAAATACTGTAAATAAAGTTCCTTTTTGTTTTGATATAAGCTCTTTCACTGTTGAAAAAAAAAAAAAAAAAAACTGCGTAAATAACTTGAACATCCTACAATTTTTAGAAACATACATGACGTTGATTTCTGAAAGAAAAACAAATATAATTCAAATGTAAACCATTACTGACACTTGTGTTTATATTAATAGTAATCAATGGTGCAATTAGGAAATATGAAAATATCGAAACTATACGACTCTAAAATGCAAGAATTTAATTCTGTATCGTAAATCAGGGTTACTTGGACCCTAGGGGTTACTTGAGCCCACTACAATAAAATGATAAAATCTAGGTTTGGTACCTACTAGTTGAAGACTTGCACGTAGTTCCTCGTTTCTCCACTAGGTAGAAGCCCTCTGCAGTCTCTAACGCTAGTACCAAACCCAGATTTTATCATTTTACTGTGGGCTCAAGTAGCCCTCTTCTGGGTCCAAGTAACCCTGATTTAAGGTTCAGCTTAGTTCAGCTTCAGAAAACTTAACAAGAAGTTCTGTCAAGAACTAAACGAGCCTACTTTAAAGCATACTGATATGATTATCGAAATCAATTCTAAAGCGTTTAAAAGCTGATGTTGATACTGAAGAATAACCTACTAAATGATAAAACAATGAGAAATTAATTATATACAAATATGTAAATATTTTCTTAAAGTGTACGAAGACTTTTGTGAGATCAATTTCACACGACACTTTTTGATTATTAATTTCTTAATAATAAAGTTTTGTTAAATTATTAAATATTTCAGGTAATTTTGTAAAGAATAGTTCACAGATTTTACTATTATAAACCCATTCCGAAATATTCACTTTAATCAACGAAAAAAAAACTCTATTTCACTGAAAATGGTAAGTGGACGAACACTTTTGTGAGCCACAGTGCATACACTGGCGAAAAAAAATTCCCAACACCAAGAAAGACTTGTATTAGATAAACGAAATTTGTTAGGCGTGCTTATACAACTGAAAGATGACATCGATTGAAATTTCGCTCTCCGCGCATAAGTGTAGCGCAGCTGGCGTCACTCAGAACATGCAAATAAGGCTTGTTTTAAAAGCGTGTTGTGAAGCTCGTGAGTATTATTTTTCCGTGAAAGTTGACTAATTGCGTTCATTTGAGCTAGGAATGCCTTTAAGAAGAGGAAGAAGCCATTATCAACAGCTCACCGAGTTTAAACGAGGTCGTACAATTTGGCTACAAGAAGGTGGATTTTCATTTCGCGACATTGCAGAAAGATTTGAGGGGAAATGTTTCCACCATGCATGATTATTGAAAGCTATAGTCAAGGGATGGTACTACCTCAAGAAGATCGAGTTCCGTGCTGCCACGTGCCACGACTGAGAAGGAAGATCGCCGAATCTTGCGTACGGCTGTGGCGCATCGTACTGCATCTGCGGCTGACATTCGAGCTGCAGTTGGCACCATCGTGACCCAAGGAACGGTAAGAAACTGTTTACTTCAAGGACAGCTCCGAGCCAGGCAACCTGTAGCCGGTATTCCATTGACTGCAAACCATTGCCGTTTCTGACGACAGTGGTACCAAGACAGAGCTCACCGGAGCGGAGGTCGGATTGGAGATCTGTTGTAATTTTTGATGAAAACACATTCTGCCTTAGTGCCAGTGGTGGCTGTATATTGGTCAGAGGGAGGCCAGGGGACCGCCTGCATTCAAGCGGTCTACGGCCAAGACACACGGGACCCACACCTGGCGTCATGGTCTCTGGAGCAATTTCCTGCGACAGCAGAGCCACTCTTGTGGTTATCCCAAACTCACTGACTGAAAATTTGTCGTCAGTCTGGTAATTTAAAGAGTAGTACAGCCCTTCATGAGTAGCATTCAAGGGGGAGTTTTCCAACAGAATAACGCTCGCCCTCACATCGCTACTGTAACGCAATGTGCTCTACAGAGTGCTGACATGTTGCCATGACCTGCAAAATCACCAGGTCAGTCTCCAATTGATAACATATGGGATATCATTGGACGGCACCTCGAGCATCATCCAGTCAGCAATGACGGTACTAGTATTGACACAACAAGTGCAACAAGCATGGCACTCCATACCACAAAGTGACATTCGTCACCTGTATGACACAATGCATGCACGCTTGCAGACTTGCCTTCAAAATTCTAGAGGTTACACCCTCTATTAAATTAACATAATTTCACATTTGCACAGCAATTTCTTGAGCTTAAATTAGCCAGTGATCTTGTACATTTAATCAATCAAACATGTTAACTAGACAATTGCATTACCCAAATTTCATTACTCTGCAGTAATTTTTTGGTGTTGTGATTTTTTTTTCCTCCAGTGTATATTTTCATAAAGAAAGTCTTTGATAGTTTTCAAAAGGAAAAAAAATTAAAACACATTTATCAAAAAAAAAAATCGTTCGTAATGAAAAATATTGGATTTCATTTTTATCCGTTGCCAACAATTTAGGAAAAATCAATAAAATGTTCTCTGAAATGAATAATTTTCATCAGAAAAAAAAATCGTCCGCAAAAAACAATAATGATAAATGAATAAATAAATAATCGTCTGCACAGCTCTTTCTTTATGTTTAAAAATAATGCACTCCGAACATCCTTTTATTTCCTGCCGTCAAAAATAAAATTAATTAAT
This sequence comes from Uloborus plumipes, assembly GCA_038373865.1. Lineage (NCBI taxonomy): Eukaryota > Metazoa > Arthropoda > Arachnida > Araneae > Uloboridae > Uloborus > Uloborus plumipes. The sequence continues at coordinate 41,873 of JAXGGA010006698.1, forward strand.
TATAACTTTAAAATGAAATTAAAAAAAAAATCTTAATAATCATTATTTCACAATCGAAACCAGGCATGTGTAGTCATAATCAAGAATTGGAATTGAACTTACTTTGGGGTAAAAGAGTCGGCATCGGGAGTAGCAGGCTTTAAAATTCTAAGTTGGTCATTTTTTTCCAAGCCTAAATTTCCACCATGGCTACGGAGTTGGAGTGGGAGTCGATAATTCGAAGTCGGAGTCCAAAACTCTAAGAGTAGGAGTCGGTCATTTTTTTCCAATCCTGCATTTCTGCCACGGCTACGAGGTCTGAGTCGACTTACAAATTAGAAAGTCAAGAACAGGAATGAGGCGAAGTCCTCGTACCAAGATCTTTCGAACAAAAAAAAAGGGGAGGGGGCAAACAGACAGACACACATTTTTCACATTTCAAAACTTTCCTTTCATTTTTGTTTTTTTAATACTTAAATTTCATTCATCTTTGTCCCTTTTTTGGGAGAGAGCAGTGCTTTTCAATATTTTTAAGATGCACTAAGCCACTTTTATTGCTTTTTTCGTCTTTATTTTACTTCAACAGCAAAGTAGGCTAGAAAAAGGGAGCGAACAAAAAACGATTAAAAAAAAAAGAAGGCAAGGAATGGTGCGATTTGGACTGAAAATATGAATAAAAATCAAAGTAACAAATCGTCAAAAATACTCTTAAACTGTTATTATTATCAAAATAACTAGATAGAAAAGTCTAAGTCCATTAATTATAAATCACAAACTATCTTGTGAATGATATCTTTTCTTTTAAACTCAGCAAAAAGTTATTTCTGTAAAAATATTTTTGACTGAAAGGACTTGATAAAATAAAGTACTACTTCAACAGCTTGAGCAAAAACAGAAAAAGTTAAGTACATAATATCTTGCTGAAAAAAGGGGATAAAATCAAATAGGATATTTTTTTATTTGTTTCATTTGTTCACAAACATTTCGTCTTTTTACATGCAAGCAAACGATTATGAAACTGATCTTAAAATTGTATTGCCTACAAAGTTACAATAAAAAGATCTTTTGACCACTTTTGAAATGTTGGTTTAAAACAAGAGGTTCACATCCTTACCTAGCAGACCCTCCAGAAGAAAAATACCGCTGAAAACAGAACCTCTACCTCTGGTTAGTACACTTTGCAGTAGGAAAAAAATTTCATATAAGTGTTCAATGTCCATGAAGTAGGTAGTGATACGTAATTTGCTCGTGGACTATGATTTGCATAAAATTTACATGAAAAAAATTCTTGCACAATTGCAAAGATCGGAATCTCAATTGTATACGAGAGCCATAATTTTTAGTTAACTAAGCCTCATTCACTGAAAAACAAGTTCTTATTTTGTTGCATGCCTCCTTTAAATTTGCTTGCTGACACTTCATAAATTTAAGAGGCAAAAATTAAATAAAGTTAAGGTATTCGTTATCATTTCAAAGCTGACCTAAGAAGGCCAAGCCTTCTTGGGGCCTTCTTGAAGGCCTCTTTGGGTTTTGAGCTTTTGAAACTCTTCAAACAAAACAGGCTCTTACGTTTTTCTTGATTTAAGTCATTAGTTATAGTATAAATGTTTACATTAAGTGGGTATAAATAATGAAAGAAACACTATTTTTTAAGTCGATACGTTATAATAATTATAATGTAAGGAAACTGTCAGTGATTGAAACTATTTAAAGACTTTAGTTATAGCTGATTTCAAATGTCGGATGTATATCAAAGTATCGGATATTTTTGAAAATATGATATTTACGAACCCTTCAATGTTGTAAAACTTATCTTTGGTTTCCCCAAAAAACCTTCAAATACCGTAAAGTCGGGTTACTTGGACCCTAAGGGGTTACTTGAGCCCATTACAGTAAAATGATAAAATCTAGGTTTGGTACTTATTAGTTGAAGACTTGCACGTAGTTCCTCGTTTCTCCTCTAGGTAGAAGCACTCTGCAGTCTCTAATGCTGGTACCAAACCCAGATTTTATCATTTTACTGTGGGCTCAAGTAACCTCCTTGTTGGTCCAAGTAACCCGACTTTACGGTAGTTTTCTAATTTATTTCCAATCATTGTAAAACTTAGATTGCGAATTTTTTTAACCATGGCTTTTGCAAATTAAAATTTTGGCATACTGGTAATAATAGGAGTAAAACGAAAGCATTTTCATTAGAGTGAGTAAAAGATTTTGTGAAAGAGATACCTAGGAGAAAAGAGATAAATGAAAAATTGTATGAAAATATTTAAATAATCAAAATCATTGTATCTTAAATTGTGGTGCAAAATGTGTCATACAAAGTACTCGTACAGTGCTACTCAGTGTATCTCTAATACATAAATATTTTTTATTATTTTTTGAAATGTCATACAGATGGTTTTTGACTAGCTTTAAAACACATAATGATTAATACAATCTTATCTTATTATGTTTCAGAGTTACACCATATGATATCAACTGTGTGCCAAACTTCAACGGATTTCCGTAGAAATACCGTTTGTGCTGAAAGTCAGTTCTGTAGTTAGCACTGAAGAAGAAAAAACATGGAATTAAATGTTCTAACCTAAAATGTTGTAAAAGGTTTTCAGACGTTACAAACGTTTTCTAAAATTCAATTGATACAAATCTGGACAATATGATGTGAAAGTGGAAAACGTAACATCTAATGTGTTGGTGGACCCGTTGCATGATGGGTGTGCAGATATTAACGTGGCGTTACTTTTTTGCATAAACCGAATACGCAGCAACATATATTAGAATTTCCATATTCATACTTTGGCATTTTCAAAGAAATCAGCAACCTCTCTGAAACCTGGAAGGCCATCAGGTAGTAGTTATATTTTAAAACCATCAGCAAAGATAAAAATTAATTTCAGCGGTAACCTTGTAGAGATGTAAAACCTGATGGACTAAATCATAAGATGGAAAGAAGTTCAAAGCAACAGAGAAGTAAATTCGACGGCCGTGCATACAAGACTACTTCATTTTGTGAACAATGTGAAGCATATTTAAGTTTTCACGCATAAGAAATTGCTTTTAAAAAATTCGTCCAAAATAAATTAAAACTTTACTTGAAATAACTTTTTTCTTTCAATAAGAGCCTGGTGTCCTATTATTAGACCATTTTAACTTAGTTTCGTAATCGGCAGAATTCTGCGGAAGGCCATATCCCACCCTGGCTAACGCGCCATTGAAGAAGATTCCGCAGAATGTTATAATATTTCATATTTAAGACAATTAATTACATGCAATGTAGCATGTATAACTAGTCATTGATTTTTTTTATCAACGAAATTCTTAATTCAGGGCCGAATCTCTTTAGGACATTCAATTTCAGATCAGATTTAAAAGCAGTTTTTAGCAACCAGTCATAACAGTAAGCTCTATGTTCCTGCATTCTACTTTATGTATGAAAACTAAAAGCATCTTCCACTCTTCTGCATAAACTGTGACTGAAAAACAAGTTTTCAGAGTTGAATGATTCACCATGTGCATCCTTGTTTCTTTTTTTTGGGGGGTGGGGGGTATCTCACCAGCACTGCTCAACCACTCAACAACTATAATTTTTATGCTCAAACTTGGCTAACATAAAATTATCTTCGTTCAATCAAAACACAGGTGTAAATTCGCCTCGTCATGCATTACTCCTTTACAAGAGTGTTGAAAATGTCCTTTATTGCAAAATGTTATCAAGCAAATAACAAATCGTTTCAGCTTAAAAACTTCCCCTAAGTAATTTTTCTCATTTTTAGTTCAGACATCTTTTTCCTGAGAGGAACTTTTCACAAATCTCACAAGCATATTTCCTTTAAAAATACTTCTCGGGAAAATGACCTCCCCCCTCATCCCTTCTGTGCTTAATCTAACATGCTCTTCTTCTAACAAAAAGTATGACAGATCTCACTCTCTCCTAGATAACCTCTGCACAATGAAGTTTAGCATGTCTAATAAGATACATCTTGCTTGAAAACTTCCTATTACAAATCTCACATGTAAGAGGTTCCCCACCATGCTCTATCCTGGTGTGTGATTCAATTATGCGTCTGGTAGAAAATGTCATCCCGCAAATTTCACAAGAGTAAGGCTTCTCTCCTGTATGGCTGCGCAAATGACACCTCAGGCTTGAATTTTGAACAAAGGTCTTTCCACAAAATGTACAAGAATAAGGTCTCTCGCCTGTATGCGTCCTTAAATGTACAACCAAAGTTCCTTTTTCTATAAATGACTTATTGCAGAAATTGCAAGCATGCGGCCTTATCCCAGCATGAGATTTTAAATGCTTATCTAGAGATGACCAACAAGCAAAGGTTTTCTTACATAAATTGCAAGAATAAGGTCTCTCTCCAGTATGCAATCTCAGATGCACATTCAACATGCTCTCTCTGGGAAATGATCTTTGACAATGTTCACAATTGTAAGGCTTCACACCCGTATGACTCCTCAGATGTACCACCAGGTTTTGTTTTTCAGCGTAAGACTTTTTGCAGTGTTCACAAGAGTAAGGCTTTAGGCCTTCATGTCTCTTCAAATGCTTTTGCAGTCCTCCTTTTGTAGTAAATGTCTTTTTACATAAGTCACATTGATGTTTTTCAGACACAGAACTAAGAGTTTCTTCAGTAAGGGATTCAGCACCAGTTGAATCCGAATTGGGTTTCTTGTTTTTATGGATCCTTAAATGCGCGGAAAGACCTGAACTGTATGAAAACGCCTTTTGACACTGCTCACAAGAGTAACGTTTGTCAGATGCGTGCCACTGCAAATGAGATTTTAAAGAATAAAATTTGTCAAAACAACGTCCACACTGCTCACACTCATATTTCTTTTCAGGCTGCTTTGTGAAAGAGTACACACCATCCCATTTCCCCACCTGTGTGTTCATTGTTAAACTAAAAGTAAATATCTCTTTAAAAATCCAAGTTTCTCTAAAGGTTTAAAGCTTTCCCAAAAGATCATCGAAATGCTCAAGCGTGCAATCAAAGTTGAATCTTTTAGTAAAACTCTGCAGCACAACAACAAAAATTTTTAAAAACCTTCCTTTATATTTGTCGTGTATTAAGTTTTTTTTTTAGTTACGTTAATCAAAATTACCAAGAAACTTGTTTTCAATAATCACACCATAATTGCTCAGAACTGCATCTAACACATCACTCAAATCAGTTTTTATGCACAAAACTAGTTTATCCAAGGGCATTCCGATTAACCTATCAGTTCGAAGATTATCACCGCGTTCCTCTTTTTAAGCAAATTGGCAGGTCTTTCAAACATATTTTTCATAAAAACTTTCAAATTGAAAATACAACTCAATTCCTTATCTCTGTCATTCACACACACAGCATAAAACTTGTTACTTCAAGCACATTTTTATCGTAAATTTTCATACGACTTGTGTCGGTAATTCAGACAAAATCTGTGACTAATTCAAACATTAGTTTCCACATCACACCAATGAATGACTTGACAAGCAATGTCACAGGACCTATTGAGAAAAGGTGGGAAAAATTAAATGCTAAGTTAAAATAGGCAAATGGAGTTAAATTATAACATGCTTTAAAAATTTAATATAAGAAGTATTCTTTGAGCACACAAAACATGTGTATCTGAATGAACCATTAGCTTCAAATGCAGTTGGGTAACATAATTATTTACAAATAAAACATTATGAATCGAAAATAAGTTATTTTAATAGTAAACGTTCCATATTGTGTTGCTTGTGCATGCCAACATGGAACATATGGTTGTACACAGATGGTTATGAATATTTTAAGATCTTTCAAAGCCAGCTATATTATCGAGTCTGCTCACCAAATCGGTTGTGCCCTCTAGGCAGTCAGTATTGGTGGGCTGGTTGGCACTTGCAAAGTTCTATCAACGAGGAGCAACTGCCTAACAACATATCACTGTAGTCAACTATAATACCACCCTGAAAACTAGCAGAAGTTCGGCCAGGTATTTCTCGGCAGTAATAGAATGATAAGGAATTATCTAGTTGCGAAACTGCAAAACTATCACTTTGATACAGATTCAAAAGCAGATGACTATTTAACTTTGATCAACTGAGTACCATCTGATCCTAGGATTATCCAGTCTGAATCGAGTGGATTAGATCTCTAAACAGACACACGTGCACTGTACAGAATGCTTTTAATATATCCAGTAGTAAAATCTCTAGAAGAACATAGACAGGTGAAATTGTTTTCACAGAATAGCCTGAGACCTCCCATTCTAAGTCTGAACCCCTAAGTTTTGGACAAGACGTTTAGAGAGACAATAACATTTGCATCGTACTTACTAAAAGTTCTTATATAACTTAGCAATTGACTCTGTCATGAAAATGGATATGAAAGAGCTCATAAATGTGCAACCTTTTTTTTTTCTTACAATTATATTTTAATCGAACCTCATTCACGCGAAATCGGTCAAAATGAAATATTGGTTTCGAGCTAATATTTAGAAAAGTGCTAATTTGAGTCCCAAGTGAATCTTCACTAGTATTTCAATAACTAGTTAAAAAAATTATTTTTCCCAGAAAGAAGACAAAGTTTTGCTTTCATTTCATCTAATAATATCAGAAAAAAAAAATTTTCTTCAGAAAATATTTGTTTTATACATCAAAAATCAGATCGGTAACGTGTGGCCCCAGTAGCAAAGCTTAGCATGCAAACAGGTCATGCGCACTTTCTAACTTCCCAAAAAAAACGCACTTGCACAAAAAACGATTCTATTTTTACCCGTTTGTTAATATTTTACTCCATTTTTGTTTTAATCGATTTCTGATTTTCTAGGGAATGCGAAATAGGCATGTCCCTCAGTTCCGCGTCAGAGCGGTAACAATAACTTCCGATCTATATTTAGGCTCCCAAAATCATTTCCTGCACCGATACCACGTGATACTGATATCTGGTGTGATGTTTTATCGCATCGTAATTAAAAATTTGCATTTCTGCACCTAAAATTGCAGGTAAGATTTTTTAAAGTGATTTATATAATGTGTGTCATTTAAGTCATCAGATCGGTAACACGAGCTAAATTGCGCAGTTTTTATTATTTTAAAAGTTATTTTATATATACCAGAGGTGGCGCTAGGATGTGCCCGACGAGGGGGCAAGCTTGCCCGACAGGGGGGCACAGATATAATTTAAAAATGTCCCCCCCCCCCGTCCCCACTCTTTTAATTTTTTTAATGCATAAACAAAAAAAGTATTCATTTTTACAATAAAGCTAAAATTAAAACCAGAAAATTAAAAAATGAGCATTGAAACTAAATGAAAGCATAATAATGTACTTATACAATTTTTATTTTCCGGAAGAATTTCAAATACCCAAAACGAAAATGTTAAATAGTAAAGCAAGCGAAAATTTTGAAAACAGGCTAATTCTATGAATGCAGGGCCTCCGCTCCCACTTATCCCCGTAGTTCTTAGGCGGCTGGTGTACTGAAAAAGTGGGGGGGGGGGTCAAAAGAAATGTGTATGGGGAGGGGAGGTGTGAAGTCAGCCCCTCTAGAAGGATTTTTTTATATATATAAAATTGAGTTATATTATTGTATTTTAACATTACTGATTAAATGACCTCTAAAAGATGCGGAATATAGTCAGAAAACTCAACCAGGCCATATATGACTCATTCCCCCTTACGGTTGAAAAATCCATTTTACTAAATAACTTGAAAAAGTTGGAATTTTCAGCTTGTTAGATGGCATTTTCTTCTTTTATTTTGGTAAAATAAATCGTTTCGTTGCATTACTTTTTAACCATAGAAAATAAGGTTATAGTTTACTGTTAGAAATGAGGAGGCCCCCCTTGCCCCCCTGTACGAGCCGCCTATGCTCTTAAGAGTTATGATTTTAAAATGAAAATTAAATATAATGAGGAATTTTTATGCTGAAATACAAGATAATTAATTATGTAGACTTGGAAGGAATTCATAGTTCTACTACAAAAACTGCAAAAGTTGGTATCTATACATTTGAAACTTATATCAGAGAAAGTTATAAAGTGGCATGTATGTAGCTCTAATTTTTGTAATTTGAAAGAAAGAATGAAAATAGCTTGATTCAGATAATATTGGAATTATTACTGAGTATGAAGTGATAACAATTCTCTCTCAGCCAAGTTTAAATAAATGCTGTCATTTATAGTGTTTACACTTCATTTTTTAACCCCCGACATACAAAGGAAGGGGGGTATGTGTTTGACGTGTATGTGTGTCTGTCTGAGGCACCGTACAGCCTAAACGGATGGACCGATTTTGAAATTTTTTTTGTTCGAAAGGGGATCGAGAGTGTTCTTAGCTAGGTTGCGGCTTCGGATGGTATTCATTAACAAAGATATTAATTAAAAACCTTTGAAAGGTTTTCCGGGATTTTAGCAGTGAAAACATACTTCAAAACTTTAAAAAATAGCACCAAATGAAAGAGAAAAATTTTCTGCGTCTGATACGATATAATTGGATCTTCCATGCTCTATAGCAGAGCTGCCCAACCTACGACCCGCGGGCCGGATCCGGCCCGCGAGCAGATTTTTTTCGGCCCGTGGAAAAATCAGTCTTTTCACCCCCCCCCCCTTTAAAAAAAATTTTTTAATTAAATTAATCAGAACAGTGACGATCTCATAGTGAATACGTCAAATAATAAAAATTTATTCAAACTTTAATGCAAAGCTTTTTAATATACACGAACATATTGGCTGTTTTTTGCTAATTTCAGGAAGCGGTTTGGCTATTTTTTTACTGTTTTACTTGCAAACCCAAGAGTATATTGATTTTTTTTTTTAGTTTCAAGGCCTTAGAGGTGTAGCTACAGATGGAGGAAAAAATATGTCTAGCACAAAAATTGGAGTAGTTGGAAACATATGTAAATCTGTGAAAACAGCTGGAGGAATTAAACCCATGGTTTTCCACTGTATTATCCATCAACAAGCGTTGTGCGGGAAACACGTGGATATAGCTGAAGTAATGGATGTAGTTGTCAAAACAGTTAACTTTATTAGATCCAGTTCTCTTAAACATCGCCAATTCAAAAATTTTCTTGCTGAAATTGACAGCGTTTATCCAGATGTTCCTTACCATTGTGAAGGCAAAGTATTGCAGCGATTTTTTGAACTTCGAGAAGCGATTGATATTTTATGACTGAACGTCGGCATCCTGTACCCGAACTTTCTCACAGTGTATTTGTCTGGAAATTGGCTTTTCTTGTTGATCTCACCATACATATTAATTTTTTGAATTTATAGCTGCAAGGGGAAAACTTCTCAATTTGTGACTTATACTGGCATGTCAAAGCTTTCAGACAAAAACTCATGCTTTTCGAGAAGCATTTAGGATCGATGAACTTTGATCACTTTGAAACGTGTAAAAACTTAGATGCATTAAGTACTGCTTCCTTTCCCAAGGAATACGTTTTGGATATCATGTCTAACCTACGAGAAGAATTTAAGAGCCGTTTTGAAGACTGACCGTGCATCAGATGATATCCAGATTTTTCAAAACCCTTTTAACTGCGATATAGACAAAGTACCTGCTGAAATCCAACTTGAAGTCATCGAACTTACTACCAACGACTCACTCAAAACTGCTTTCCAGGAATGCCAAAAAGAAGGTAATCTACTTTCATTTTACAGTTCTCTCCCGAAAAAAGACTTTAAGAACATAAAAAATCACGCTCGAGTTATGTTTTCTCTTTTTGGGTCTACCTACAAGTGTGAGCAGACATTTTCAAAAATGAAGTATGTTTAATCTAAGTACAGATCCTCTTTATCAAATGAACATTTAAAATCAGCTTTAATGATCGTAACTACAAAGTTTGACCCTAAATGGACTGAAATTTTTAGAGGCAAACGAATGCAATCTTCTCATTAAAAATTGTCCTAAGCGTTGCACTTGCTCTGTCCTCATTAATTGTTAAGTTTTTTATCATCATTAATGCATAAAATTCATTTCATAAAATCATAGTACATTGCAAGGATTTAGTTTTTAGTCTCGTTTGGCTTTTTTTTTTAAACTCCTTTTGGAGTGCAAAATACATTTTGTGGGAAAAAATGACTTATTTCAGTTTTCTGAACTGCTCTCTAAATTTTACGAGTTTCCGTAATGTTACAAAAAAAAAAAAAACCATCTGAACTGAACTACTTTTGGACCGTTGGCCCGCCTCGCTTCCAAAAATTTTCAATTTGGCCCCCGAGTAAAAAAAGGTTGGAGACTCCTGCTCTATAGAACGCGAGTTATAGCGTTTTTTAGCAAATGCAGCTTAGCCTTTATTCACGCGATCGGATCCGTTTTCATTGTTGGCCGACAAGAAACGCAAACTCTTATAATTTAATAAAATGTCTATCAGTTGCCAGTTTCTATTTTTTTAACAAATAAAAAACTTTTAATTGTTAACACATGCAGCTAAGGCTTAAATCTACAGGATTGAAAATCTTTGTCGTTGTTGGCCGACGAGGAAAGAAAACTCAATGATTTAAAATGTTGTTGTTGCCAGTTTCTATTTGGGAACTATTAAAAGACATGTAATTGATTTTAACAATTTCAAATATCGAAAACAAGTAAATATATTTAGATTTAAAATGCTTTATGACCAGAGAAGCTCGTTTTAATATGAGATCGGCAATCAGGATCGGGGGTTGTTTAAATTTTTAATTTAATGTTAGTAGTTGTTCGACTCATAATGTTTGTTAAGTTATCAAAATTGATCTTAATCAAGTATATTATGAGCAAGAATCTGAGAGAGTGTCACGCCTGTGATTCATGACCTCTCAGATTTTTTCCAAAAAATTACCAAATGTTTATTATCTTATTGAAAGACCAAATCCAGAATGTTTTGCTCTAAAGTTGAGTTGTTTAGTTTTTATGGATCCCTAAAGTTGAAGGTGCGGCATCAAAAATTAAGCGGATTTTCAAGACATGGAAATTGCTGTGAGCCAAAACTCTTACCAGGAACTGTTTAACTCCAATTTTCTTTTTGTATATGGAATATAAAAGGTTGAAACTTTAAAAAATGAATGTTAAATTTGTGGTAAGTTGTTGCCGTAAGGTCAGTGAAGGCCCTCAAAACAGGGCATTTTTGACGTTTTTTAGCGTTTTTGAGGTCCAAAAACAGCTTGTACATTTCAGTTGGCACGGCAAAAGTAATGTCGTTTGAAAGACCAGTGTAAGCACTTTAAAATAATGTATAAATAACCGAGGAAAGTTCAACGTGCTTTTAGTTGCGTAAGGCCAAAATATGAAAAATGTCATATTTTACCGATATTCAAACGGTCATAACTTCCTCTGCCAACAGCATATTGAAATATTTTTTTCGCCAATGTCATACTCTATTCTTTGTCTTAACAGAACAGTTGAGTCCTTTGAGGCGAAATGTGAAAAAATTTTTTACAAAAAATTTATTTTTTTCTGTGCATTTTTTGTAAAAAATTTTTTCACATTTCGCCTCAAAGGACTCAACTGTTCTGTTAAGACAAAGAATAGAGCATGACATTATCAAAAAAAATATTTCAATATGTTGTTGGCAGAGGGAGTTATGACCGTTTGAATATCGGTAAAATATGACATTTTTCATATTTCGGCCTTACGCAACCAAAAGCACGTTGAACTTTCCTCGGTTATTTATACATTATTTTAAAGTGCTTACACTGGTCTTTCAAACGACACTATTTTTGCCGTGCCAACTGAAATGTACAAGCTGTTTTTGGACCTCAAAAACGCTAAAAAACGTCAAAAATGCCCTGTTTTGAGGGCCTTCACTGACCTTACGGCAACAACTTACCACAAATTTAACATTCATTTTGTAAAGTTTCAACCTTCTATATTCCATTTACAAAAAGAAAATTGCAGTTTAACAGTTCCTGGTAAGAGTTTTGGCTCACAGCAACTTCCATGTCTTGAAAATTCGCTTAATTTTTGATGCCGCACCTTCAACTTTAGGGGTCCATAAAAACTAAACAACTCAACTTTAGAGAAAAACATTCTGGATTTGGTCTTTCAATAAGATAATAAATATTTGGTAATTTTTGGGAGAAAATCTGAGAGGTCATGAATCACCTCATAATGCTAGGCGTGACAGTTTCTCAGATTCTTGCTCTTATGGATCTTTGACACTACTTTATAGGAATGTTGGATGGAAGGTCCAAAACCAAAAGGTCCACGAACAGAGGATCCACGTCCAAACGGACCGAAGTATAGAAGCCCGCGGACAAATTGGACGTGGATCTTCTGTGCGTAGACCTTATGGTTTTGAACCTTTTAGCCGGATTCCACTTTATAGATATGGCACTACAATACATAGGTTAAGAGGACCCATCACACAGAAAATTTTCAGCTTTCGGGTAAATCGAGAGAGAACCACGCTGTTTTCTTCCCCCAGTGGGCGTGGATGTCTTGACAGGTTTGGGGGACAAGATCCCGTCTTCCCTCCGCAGGAGTGTCAACGTTTAATTTATTGGCAAGGGGAGAAGGATCGGAGAAAACCAGTGGTTCCTAACTTTTTAGCCAAAGGGATTCTCTTGAAAATTTTTCATCACTTACGGGCCGCTAGCCAGCATCCCAGATAGAGTTATCTCATCACACAAAATATAATTCAGAATCTTATTGTGTATAAGAGCCAACTGGGGCATGTAATAGATATAATTTTAAGCGTTGTTATGGCATTCCTAGAATTTAAAATTAAGGTTTCTTGTTTTATATGAAATCTTCAGTTCTCATTCACTAGCTCTCGGATAAATCAACATTGGATGTAAAACAATTTCAGAACTAACATTTATGTTAATCTCAGGAATAAAATACTAAATAATCAAAACCACTTTCAAATTGATTCCAAATTAGTTTATTTCGGAAGATACCAACTCCATGACTTTGAAATGTTCTTAATTAATCATCATTAGTTATTTTTGTGAAACAAATGCCATTTTTAATCTCTCGGAAACATCTTCTATAACCTTATTAGGACCTTATTTGCGTAGAAATGTTCTCCATTATGCAATAAAACCTCTCAATAAAGGACACTAAGAAGACTTAATTTTTGGTCCCTTAAATAGAAGTGGCCCTTATTCGCAGGTGTATGAATCGATGCTTTCATCATTTTTGATACCACCGTATACTCAACATAGTATAACATCATAATAAAGGCAAACTATCAACATTTAAGTTTTACTGAAAATGTTTCATACAAATGAGAAAAATTCAAAATTATTCAAATTAAAAAATATATTGCTTTGAAAATTAAATTTAATGAAAAATTAGGCAGAATCAAAGTTTTGTAATTTATAGAAATTAATTTGAAGTTATTTTTTTACAGAAATTCGCTTCATGTCATGTAATTTACAATGTAATAAGCATAAATAACAGCATGATTTCGTACCAAGTTTTCTGACTCATTGTCACTACTATTCAGAGCTGAACACATTGCTAAAGAAATAAATAAGAAAAAAATGACTGAAAAATCTCAGTATGAATTTTTAAAATACATATTTGTTTCTTTACATGTCAATGTCAAGTCAAACTTTTACCAGTCAATTTTTTTGTCAAAAAAAGAACCTTGTTCTTCGATATGTAGTATTTCTATTATATTTATGCATTAACTTTTGTAATTTTTCTCTGTAACTGTCTCTTATACACTGCGATTCAAAAGTTTAGACAAAATGCAAATATGTGAATAAAAAGAAAACTATTCAACGAAATGCTTTCAAATTTCTACTGCAAGTACACAATATGGTCCCAAATACGTGTCTGGAGTTCTTATAACTATAACTGGAATCAAATTTTGGATATTACAGAAGATAGTTTTTTACATTGTTGCAAAAGTTTAGACAATAGTCAGATTTTATGCAAATATCCCTTGAAATGTGATTGGTGGAGGAAATGTGGGACTGTATTATTCATTTATAAAGTGCAGAGATTGCTGAACAAATAATCAAAATCTCAAAAGCTCTTTAGTTCTCGTGTAAAGAAGATGAGAAAGTTTGGAAGCCGAAATTTGAAAATGAACCTACTTTATTAATTTTTTGCCTTTTAAATCGGCTCTAGTATGGTAGTACATTGTTTTTTACTTTGTGGAGAGCAAATTCAGACATGCGTATCGATCAAAAAGTCCAAGAAAAATGATATTTTTAAGGATGAAGGAATTGAAAAAACGGCTCAGACTGACGATTCGCCCCTTAATCCTACAAAACTTCAACTTGGGTCAAAAACAGCACGTGACAGCATAAGTAGATGAACATCTGAATCGGAATGCATAAAAAAAACAAAGAATTGTGCCTGAGCCTTTTAGGACAGAGTGTCCCCAATAAGCCAGATTTTATTGGTAAAAGTAGCACAGCATGTGATCATTGGATATTTCTCAAGTCCCGCGAAAAGAATTATAATCCATCTAGGCCATCCCAATTTTAATAATTTTTATCAAAGAAAGTACCATTCATTTTTTAGTCACGATGATACATATGCTGCTTTTCACATTAAAATCTGGCTTATTTGGGACACTCTGTCCTAAAAGGCTCGGGCACAATTCTTTGTTTTTTTTTTATGCATTCCGATTCAGATGTTCATCTACTTATGCTGTCACGTGCTGTTTTTGACCCAAGCTGAAGTTTTGTAGGATTAAGAGGCGAATCGTCTGTCTGAGCCGTTTTTTCAATTCCTTCATCCTTAAGAAATATCATTTTTCTTGGACTCTTTGATCGATACGCATGTCTGAATTTGCTCTCCACAAAGTAAAAAACAATGTACTACCATACTAGAGCCGATTTAAAAGACAAAAAATTAATAAAGTAGGTTCATTTTCAAATTTCAGCTTCAAAACTTTCTCATCTTCTTTACACGAGAACTAAAGAGCTTTTGAGATTTTGATTATTTGTTCAGCAATCTCTGCACTTTATAAATGAATAATACAGTCCCGCATTTCCTCCACCAATCACATTTCGAGGGATATTTGCATAAAATCTGACTATTGTCTAAACTTTTGCAACAATGTAAAAAACTATCTTCTGTAATATCCAAAATTTGATTCCAGTTATAGTTATAAGAACTCCAGACACGTATTTGGGACCATATTGTGTACCCGCAGTAGAAATTTGAAAGCATTTCGTTGAATAGTTTTTTTTTTATTCACATATTCGCATTTTGTCTAAACTTTTGAATCGCAGTGTATAAATTGCCCGTTATTGAGGGATAAATAAATGGAATTCCCTATTAAAAGGGACTGGGACCAGAAAAAGTGTCCGTTAAATAAAAGTGTCCATTATTTGGAGGTGTGCCTCAAAGGAGGTATTACTGTATTTTTTTCGTAAGTATTGCTTTACCTAAAAAAAAAAAAAAAAAAAGTCTCAAACTTTTTCTTACAATTATAAAAATGACTTGTTACTCCTATGTATTGTTATCCCTAGACCAAAAACTTGGAATTGCAAAATGATGTGGTTCGCAATCTAAGTTTTCAAATGATTCAAAATAAATTGCAATATTATGAGTCTATGAATATTCATAGTAGGGATCACAATGAAATGTTCCTGGCCAAAGGTGTGAGTTTAACATTCTAATATGGGATATTTAAAAGATAGTTACACTGAACTTCACATTCATGAATTTGCAACGTAGAAAGGACGTAGGCAAATGGCTAACTTTTACCCTGCATTGATTTTGTAAGTGGAGTTTTTTTTTTTTTTTTGACTCATACATAGAATACAGTTAATGAATGAAGCAATTGTAAACAAATTTGGGTCATTCCATGTCAAGTGTACGAGGCTTCCCCACTCGACCCCATTCGATTTAGATGAAAATTTATTTGGATGTACATATAAGACTTGCATGAAACCATACCAAATTATAGCTCCATAAACCTTATGGTTCAGCCAGTAAAAATTATTTTATAAAGGCCTCTTTTTCGTGTCTTGAAAAAAAAATAAAATTTTATAAAAAAAAGTAAAACCGACCTCAAAAACGCAGCTGAAAATAGCTCTAAAAAGTAAAAAATAAATTTATTCTTTGAACACCATCGATACTACTTTTAAACATGAGTTTTGAAGTCGGTGCCGAAACAGTTAATAAAATCATTCGTACCCATTGATTGTACCATTTGATTGATTTTTCCTCTCAAACAACACTTGGAATTGATTATGAAATATTTATGGCTGTTTTTATTATGAAACATGTAACTGAAGAATGGGCACGAATGATTTTATTAACTGTTTCGGCACCGACTTCAAAACTCATGTTTAAAAGTAGTATCGATGGTGTTCAAAGAATAAATTTATTTTTTACTTTTTAGAGCTATTTTCAGCTGCGTTTTTGAGGTCGGTTTTACTTTTTTTTATAAAATTTTATTTTTATTTCATTCTTTTCAGTGTAAATGTATACCCGGAATAGTGTCATGTTGCCATCGTGACGCTTCATCTCACTTTACTAAAGCGTCTAAAATTTTAAGCGATTGCCACTAACAACATTTTTTTTTCTTTTTAGGATTTATTTCTATGCTGATTTAATTAAAACATTTTTAAATTACTAGTTTTTTACCCGATTATGATTCTAAAACTGGCCTACAGGTTAATCCACAAAGTAAATATTTACCGCCGATTCATTAGTGCATCACTAATTTTAAAATTTAAAAGTTTATGTGATGGGAGCCTGAAAATATATTTTTTTAAAAATTGGGGTACTCAGGACTAAATATGTTCTATCAGTAAAACTGCGATTTGCATGCCGCATAATCGTTCGACGTAGACAGTGCATTTTTTTTCTGCTGCTTGAAAATCCACCGACTCCGTCGAGCATCGAACTTAAGCTCTTGCGAATGAGAGCCCAGCGTCTTACCGCAAGGCCACTCTATCGGCGAGCTACTGTGACCTAATGGACATCAAATCGCAAGTGTGTGCGCGTGAAATTTGAAATTCAATTCATGCGCAAAGAGGGTGCGCATGAACGGAATTCTGAAGATTTCCCTCAATTTCTTCAGGGTTCCGTTCTCAAACCCCGCATCAGGGGACCATGGGACCACCAGGGAGGTGTACCCTTTCCAACAAAAAAAAAATTACCAAAATCGGTCTATTCAGTAAAAAGTTATGCGTGGTCATACATAAAAAATAAAATATACCGGTCAAATAGAGAACCTCCTCCGTTTTTTCGTCGGTTAAAAATGACCAAATCGTCAAGTTTGTGCCTTTATTGCTCGCGACCTAAGACGATTATCAGGCTCAAATTTGGTGATTCTGATCACTGTTTAGTAGAGATGAACCGGGCTCGGCCCGAGCCCGAAAGCCCGAGCCCGAACCCGAGCCCGAGACGGACTCGGGCCCTTTAACTTCAAGCAGCTTTCGGGCTCGGGCGGGCTCGGGCTCGATCTCATATTAAGATAATCTTTATACAAATACAACGTTCACGGAATAAAATATTGGGGGTACTTAAAGAGCGTGAGAACAGTTTTTCTTAATGGCAGAATTGCTTTGTCCAGGAAGAGTTTCAGAGAAATGACATCTATCACCAAATCTCCCACTCCCATACATCGTTTCTCAGCTTCCGCACATCGGAAAGCTAGCAATCTGCCGGGCTGGGAGTGTAAATGGTCAGTAAAAAGTGGTAGAAAGTGGGACTTAAAATATAGAACAAAGATATCGCGTGTTAATTTTAATGTTTCTTTTTTGTGCTTTTTTTGTTTTCTGTGATGTGAAAAACTTTTTTTTTTTTTGAAATATTAAAAAATGTTTCAATTGATAATTGCTGCACATGAAAAATTAAAATAATAATAATAATAATTCAAAAAGATAGCACCCACTTATAATATATTTGTGATTGCTATTACGATATACCATATCGCAGTGCATCCCAAGTGGAAATTAATAATATATATTGATGTTTGATGCACTCGGGCTCGAGCCGGGTCGGGCTCAAAACAAGACAACATCACTCGGGCTCGGATTAAAAATTCTCGGGCTCGGGCCTTCAAAAGTGAGCCCGAACTCATCTCTACTGTTTAGGGTAGAATAGCCTACTTGTGTAATAAAAGCTCCATTCACTGTAGATTGTTTGCAATTTGCAGCCAAAGTTGGTAAAAAATCGTATTTTGACAAATTTTGACCATACGTTATCAGTTTGTATCTGCTGAGAGAATGACTTTCTGAAGCTAATTCTTTCCTCGTTTGTAGCCTGATAGTTCGTCCGAAAGGCTCTTGATAGCTCAAATAATTGCTGAATTATGCGAGTTGAAATTCCAGTCAAATTTCTTTTTTCTCAATTTTGTCTCAATTTCAAGGGGCAATATCTCAAAAGGGTCATCTTGAATTTCAATTTTCTTTAGATAATTGGAAAGAACACACTTTTCTTAACTAAAATACGTTATTTTTATTTTTGAGACAAACCAGTTTCAAGGGGATGTTGCAGATCAAAAATGTGTGTGTCATTCAACGTGAAATCAAAAAAATACATAGACCTCAAAAGTTGATGTCAATTTGTTCTATTAAAATTTACAGGAACTATTGCACTTATGTTCTGATGAAAAAACCCTTTTTTAGATATTTTTGAACTTTAGTTTTTGTGTGCGCATCCGTAGAAACTCAAGAAATGGCAAAAAATAAAGTTTCGTTTTTAACAAAAATAATTATCTTCTTATCGCTACTGTAAGAGCTTGAGTCTTTTCTTATGTATTACTCGTATTTTTTAGCTCTTGAAACAAAATTTCGGATGACATGTTACTTGTCAAGGTTGTAGGTCATTAATGCTTCAAGGTCATAAAAAGCATTTTCCCATTTTTCATCATTTTTGTTTATGGGCAAATTGCAATCATAGGCTGAATATATAGACACATCCTCGGCAGTATAAAGAATGGATTTTCAACTACTATCGTTATCATTTACATGGCGGAAATAATTGTAATATTCAACTCTATCGAAAACTTTCGTTATTGCTTTTTAGAATAATGGCTTTGCAGTCCCATTATTCATATCTTTTATCACGTACACACCAGGCTTGGAGTCAATTACGAGAAAATGTAATCGATTACGATTACGATTACGAACATGAAAAAATGGAGATTACAATTACGATTACGATTACAGTCCTCTGTGAAATCGCTATTACGATTACAACAACGATTAGATTGCGTAAAAAAACGTAATCGATTACGATTATCATGTGCCGATTACGATTTCGATTACGCGATTACAGATTTGTGAGGAATATGTATATATATCATTACATAATGTTCATTCACGACAACAGCGTTATAGTTGAAAAATCGTGATTTTTGATTATCTAACATAGTGATGAATGAAATGATGATTGCAACTAATGTGTAATCTTAACTTAAGGATTTATTATTATTTTATTTAATTTAGTTATTAATTTATTTTATTTTTTTTTGAATTCTAACGTTGCTGCAGTAAAGAAGCAATAAATATAATAAAAGCACATCCAAATGAATTTGAACCTTTTAAAGTACACTTAAATACTGCACAACTATTTTATTCGTATGTTGTATGTATGTGATTAGATACAGGTACATGCACTAGTGGATTTAATTCTGGACACTTTTCAATTTTTTAACATTTCACCATAAAATATTGTATAATGAATTAAAAGATTTAGTTATTTTACTTAAATCATTTATTACTTCTCCAATATGTAGGTATTCATTTCACATGAATATTATCTTTATTTTATTTTATAGCGCAGCCTGTAAACACAAATTGTTTTCGAGTGAATTTTGATTTTTTCAGATAATTAGCCTTGGCAACGAAATATGACAGAAAAGTTATGGTTTTGTTACAAAATATTGATTTAATATTGATTATTAAGTACTAATTAAAATTTGGGAAATTATATTATATAATTGTAATTGCATCATTTGTTATTGTTCATTAATTAAAATATGTACATATTTTTATAATATTTATTTGAAATAAATTCATATGTTGGAGATTTAATTTAACACAGTTATTGAAAACAAAATTTGTTAATTTCTTTATGCCGGAATTTTTAAACACGCATAGTACAGTAATATATGCAGATAATGTAAATAAAAGATATTAAAGTAAATATTTAAAAATAAATACAATATTTAAAATAATTTTTTATTGCATTTTAACAACACTAATACCTCAAAGGTTTCAGCTTTCATTTTTATCCTCTGAGACGTATAAAATTTTCCTGCAACCCTGAATAAACGCTCAAATGGAGCAGAAGATGCACATATTGATAAGTACTTGGTTGCTTGGGGGGGGGGGGGGGTTCCGCTAATGAAAGTGAGGGAAAACAAGCACCGAAAGGCATATAACCGTTAACAGAATCCAGTCAAACTGAAAACATGTGTTTGTATTTTGACACCACTGTTCTCTTCCAAGGTGGCGGCAAACGACGATTTTGTTTGTTGCTGTCACTGACAGCTGATGAAAGGGAAAATTGATGACCCATCCTAAAAATCAAGGGTAGACGTTTTTGAGATAGGCGCCTAAAGGTTGAGAAGCACTTAGGGCTTGATTTTATTACCATCATTTACAAACAGCCGGTAACGATGTAACGATCACTGAACAGCTCCAGGGCCCAAGTCTTTCGGAAGTTTGTTTTGAACAACCCCGAAAGATTCGCCGAACAATTCCCTTCACAGTTCCCCCCAACCCTGGTTCCCACCATTGTAGAAACGTAACTTAGAAACTTTTGCTTTCGGCAAGTAGGGATTACACGATTACAAGGCTAAATTACGATTATTCAAACTTAGATTACAATTACGATTACACAAGAAATACTTGATTAAAATTACGATTACACGATTACGAGTGTTCAATTTCCAAATTACGATTAAGATTATGATTACGAAAAAATGTAATCGATTACACGGATTACGATTACGTAATCGACGATTACTTCAAGCCTGGTACACACCATATTAACTGTTTATTATTTATCTCATTTATTAATTATTTTTATTTTTATTTTTTGAAAAAGGAAACAATGCTCTTTTTGAATTTAAAATATTAATGACACCTTGCCAAGTGACATTATCATCCAAACTTCTGTTTCAAGAGCTTAAAAATAACTCATAAGAAAAGACTCAAGCTCTTGTAGCAGCGATAAGAAGATAATTATTTTTGTTAAAAACGAAACTTTATTTTTTGCCATTTCTTGAATTTTTACGGATACGCACTAGGGTGGGGCGAAAAATAAAAAGTTTTTCAGATCAACTTCTAATAGTTGCCAAAAGTTGTCTTTGGTGATAGTTAGCTTTTGTGCAAAATTTGCCAACTAAATGTATATTGCCGTGCCTGCTAAGCACATAGTAGAATCTGCAATTGCGCTCAAACAGAGATATTGAATTTTAAAGAGCTGCGCTTCCATATATTTTGTTGTGATGACTTTTTATTCAGCAGATTAAAAAAAAAGTTACCAATCACAAATGACTACAAAACATTTTATTAATAACACATACGAAACAGAGAGCAACCTCTGGTTAATTGCTCTGGTTTTGTTGAAAAGTAGGGGTACGACTGCTGTGCTTAGCAAAGCAGTGCAGTAAGTTGAAACTCCAGTTTAAATTTTGTTCAGGTTTAGAAACCATTACACAGTTTATAGTTTTCCATTAGAAAGGTTAAAAAAAGTCATTTAATTTTTATTTGGATTTAGATTGGGTGGGGAAAAACCAGAACTCAATAGTTTTCATTTTTAGAAAGTGTGGTTATATTGCAAGCGAGAAAAATCATTCTGATTTTTCTTTCAAACACTATTATTGATGTTTGAAAGTATCTACTTATTATTTTAAGTTTTAAAGACAGTTTAAAATAGAAAACTTAATTGTAAGCAATATTAACAGTGAAATGACGATATGATTCATTTGTGGGGTTTGACCAAGAAAGCTTTGAGTCATAAAACAGAAAGGCTATTTTTTTCCTATTAAAACCTACCTAATTATGCGTATTTCTGTCATCAGGAAAAATAATATGTGTTGATTGCATATATTTTTAATGATTAACCTTTTAAATGGTCCAAAAAAAAAAAAAAAAACTATTAAAAACGCTTTTTTTAATCATAAAAAAGTCAATTTTTCATTTTGTTCCAATTTTTCCGCAAAAAAAATGGAAAAAAACCGGTTTTTTCCCATCGCTTCAAAATTTCCGGAAATTTTACATCTCTAATCTTAACTCACCGCAAGGTGGCACATTCAAGCTCTATAACTGCGAACACGTTCAGGCTTGGCAAAATTTACCATACTTCACAACGCGTATTTGGCCTCCAAAAATATTTTGGAAGTCTTTTAGAGACGTGAGCTTTTTTAATACATTAAATTCTTCATCTGATTTTTCTGTTGCTAAACATTTAGAGTTATTAGTAGCGTTCTCGTCATAGGGGCCAATTGCTATAATTTTCTAAAATGTAATGCCTAAATGTAAAATTAAAATATATTTTTTTCCGTTTTTCTTCCTCTAAATCTTTTCTCTTTATGTATAGTTTTTACTAACGAAAATTTTTCTCATAACGTTGCTTGCTCTAAAAACAATTTAAAAAAAACTTTTATATTCATTAAAAAGAATATTTTGAAAATTTCAAGGTTAGCTCTATTATTCCACCCACCATGTACGCCTTTTCACCTTTTCCTGTGTTCCCGGAACATTTTTAGCTTTCATTATTATTATTACTATTTTGCGGTCAAAGTCTCTTTCGATATCACTGTCTTGGACGCAACTTACCGTTTGTAAAGATGCTCCCGGTTGTGTAATTTCTTTTGTAGGAGAGTGTCGGAAAAAATTAGATAGCGCTACATTTATGCCGAAATGTAACGTGAAAAATAATTTCTAGCTGTTTCAGTGCGTGTAGTAGCTTTATTCTTTTGCTGTTATCTCTACTAAACGAGCATGCAAAAAATATTTTTTTCACATTTTATATTTTCTCTACGGAAACACTTTTCGTAGCAAATTTTACTCTTTGACCGTGACTAAATTGGGTAAAAAAATTATGGTCCGTATCCGTGTCCGCGAATCTACATTTTTATTGATCCAGCACATCACTAGTAAAAAGATAGTTCAAGAAAAACTGCAGCTAATTACTGCTTATTTAAAAAGCATTAACATCAACACAGATACAGAAATCTTCGTCGACTACTCCGAAGAGAAAGCGAAAAACCTAGTGCACTTATAAAGTAACTCAGACAAGAGGAACTTCTTGGACACTTGTTCTTCCGAGGGTATCCGATTCCACCCACAAGTCAGCCCACAAGTGTCCCCCTACCCCCGACCATTCCCGCGAAACACAGTCATTCATCACTCAGCGGGGAGGCTACTCGTGCCTTCGATAAAGGGGGTGGAAATTTTTAACTCGTGATGTGGAATAGGCTCAGTTTTATAATTATATCTATTGTTCTAATGAAGCTACAGAGAGTATTTTTCATTCTTTAGATAGCTGAGATTATGCACTATGATTTTATCTTTTAAAAAATTCGAATATTCCTTACGGTTCGTCTAAAAATTCACTTTTTGTCCGTTGAACTTTCAAGTTCATTTAAAAAAAATTAAACTATGTTAAAGAAAAACCGCAAAGATCAAACCGTGCATTTGTCGTCATAGATTAAGTCTGAAAAAGAAAGATTCGAAAATCTTAATTTGCTGGTAAGATATCCTTGAAATGCGAAGATATTTTTCCCCGTAGGATAACATAGGAAGTCGAAACCCGGGAATCTCTCTGATGGGTCCTCTTAAGGCTTTCAATAAATTTTCAGATGTAATTGTTTAGTTTTTGTTTTATAATTTTCCATCAAACAGAAATGTCAGTATGTATATATCACAAATGAATGAATTTACAAAAAATATTAACTAGTAAAAATTTGCCTATTTTTTCAAGAAAGACCCTTTTTTTTTTTTTTTTAGATCAGCGGTTCTTAATCGGTGGTCTGCTAGACCGGCACCGCAGAAAAATTCGACTATTCCTTACAGATTTTTGATCATCCACCTTAAAAAAAGTTTTCACTCAAGAGAGAGAGAGAAAGAAAAGATACAATAATAATACTAATAATACCCTATAAACGACGATATTTTTATTAATATCGTGAATCGTGATTAATTTTCTTGCTTTTCTATGATTTTCAGCTATGTTAATTAGTTATATCTGATTATTGAAATAGTTACTTATGTTAGTCTTAAGCTTTTTTTCGTAACTTCTTTCACATTAAGTAAGGTTTCACTTATATATTAATTAATTTATTTGTTATTTTTATTATTCTGTAAAAAAAAGAGAAAAAACAGCAGCCATTCATGAATTTTTTCACTAGTATTTAATGGCCTTCTCATCGAAAGTTTTTTTTTCCCTTTAAGTCAAAAAAAAAACCATGTTTTATCGTTCCGCAAATGAAGGACCCTCCCCCCTTCCCCCCCCCCAAAAAGAGGAGAAAAAGACAAGAAAAGAAGAACGTCACCGGTCCTGGTTTTGTTCAAAAGCTCTTGACGGTCCGCTGGTCAAAAAAGGTCGAGAACAGCTGTTTTAGTTAACCTTGCTTCAAATTTAAATAAAAGGTGGGTGACCTCTTTTTCTTTTAGTATAGGTTAAGTGGGACACCCATGTGATCTTTTTTAAATAATCACTAAAACCGTAAATTATTATTTTGGAAAATAATGGTGGACTCTTCATTTATAACGTCCAAGATAAAATAAGTAGTCAATAGGTTTAAATTCTTGTGTTTTAAAACTTCTATATAAGGCTTCAAAAACGAACTGTTCTAAAAAGCGGTCCCATTTATCCCAAGCAAATTGAAAGGCAAAGCTCCATCATTACTTTAAATAAAACAATAAGTTCTTACCTCTGTGATGCAGAATTCAATTTTGAATTTGAGCTGCACTTTCTTCTTCATATACGAGTTCGCGCCTAACTCATCACACCGAATTTTAGGTTGTGTCGTACCAATAGTTAAAACAAAAATGTTAAAATCATTCAACCATCCGACGACTTTTGGAATCCGACACCATTCCATATGGTTAACAGACACCGAGTGAAAGCAGCGCTATTGAAGAGATTCGTCCGAGTTTCTTCTAGACCTACCCATCCCCAGGACCCTATGATATTGACAAGGGCCGGTCCATACGGCTCATTCTCGCGTCCACGCTCTGCCGCGGGGAAGAACTTCCGTGACGTCATCGAAGTGACAAAAGCTCTCGCTCCCAGTTGAAAACTAATGTTAAAGACGGCGAAGCGGAAATACTTCTCTTGTTTTAACTTAGTAAATGAAGGGATACACACATAAATAAATACTGGGTCTTGTTTTTTATGGAAATCATATCATCTCTTAAAAAGGTTTTAAATGTTGGTTCTAAAAATAACCTTTTGCTTTAAATGTTGGTTCTGAAAAGAACCCTTTTTTTCCCTTTTTTTTTGTTATTAGTTGTTGTATTTTTTGTAATTTTTTTGGGGTTTTTTTTTTGGTTTTATTTATTTTTTTATTTGTTTGTTTATTTATTTATTTTTTTTTTGTTTTATTTATTCATTTTTTTTTGCTTTTTTTTTTTTTTGCCTTTTTTTTTTTTTTTTTTTTGCTTTGGCTCTGAAAAGAACCTTTTTTGCTTTGGTTCAGAAAGAACCTTTTATGCTATGTTTGAGGATAACCTTTGGTGTAGGTTTGAAGAAAATTTTTACTCGCTGTCTTCAAGCAAAAATTAGTTTATGTTTTTTGAATAGTATTGCTTTCCTCTGTTTTGAGTTTGCTGGATAGTAGCCATTTCTTCATTTTTTTATTTGCATTTCGTTTGGCTTGTTCTTTTTCTCGATTCAAATGTCTTATCCTTACAAAAGTCCTGAGTCTTGAATACTTTTTTATTGCTGTTTTACAAACATCAGGAAATTTCTTCTCCAAAATCTCTTGCAGTTGTTTTGTTACATTTTTGTTACAAAGTCAGCGACTTTTTTCTCTCCGGTCAGCAGAAGAATGGCTTTTGCCGTTGTGGCTGAGAAAAGGGTTTTCGCTGGAGCAACTCTCTGTCTTTCATTCCCTTTTAAAGTCAAAAAACTGGGCTTTAATTTGTGGCAGAGTCGTAATTCTCCACGATCTTTTTCTAGAACAGCTTTGATGACATTTTGGGTAATTTCTGTACCATCTTCTAATATTAACCCTTTATCAATAAAGTGCTTTCTTAAAATT